>CM039313.1:58657773-58743773 GCA_022316695.1 Camellia oleifera | reverse complement strand
ATTGTTCCCATCCTTGGCTGATTAGATGATCCCGATGGTGCAACTATTGGTTGAACTACCAACCCTGCCCTCTTCCTCTGGAGACTTGTGGCCCAGCTGACCACATTTGAAACAAATGAGATCCCTTTGCTTACCCTTTCCCAAGCCCAAATTCGGTACTGGAAATATAGAGCTAGACTGTGCTCTCTAAAACTGTTGTGGGTTAAAACCCCTCTGCCTCTTAAAAGGACTACCAACACCCCAAGTTACAAGAGTCGCCGAAATGGCCTCTTCCCTACTTCGACCTATGGCTAATACTGCTGCCTCTACATGAGCCGCAGCTTCTACAAGCACACTATAACTTCTATGCCAAGACCCGACAATCCTTTCGCTGATGTCGTCACAAAAACTACTCTCAAACTCCAAACAACACAGTTCCTCAGTCTCCACCAACTTCAGAGCAAATCTCGACAGGTTAGCAAACCATGCTTCAAACTATACCAAAGGTGTAGTACTTTAGCGTAACTCCACAAACTGTTTTCGCAACTCTTCCCGTGTGGAAGGAGGGAAATTGTTATTTCCTTGTCTAGACATCCTAGTAAGGGTAACTCAAAGATTAGCACAAGGACAAATGTACCGAAATCAATTCACTCAAGCCTTGGTACAATGGACAACACTAACTTATTCCACATAAGCACGTAATCATGTAAACACATACGAATTTCATTTCTAGATAATGATCGTCCCCCGGCGTTGCTAGAGTTTCAGTTAGAAACGGCAGTGATCAAGTCTTTCCAACAGGACTCCCAAAAACCCATGGACTCGGCCAGCATCCTAGAAATTAAATCTCATACCCATATTGTCATACAAGCATGTTATCATATAAGTATACAATGCATACTAATGCATCAACTAAGCGAGACAAACTCATTGTGGTAATAACCACTTCCCACGTACCCAGAGTATTCAAACCCGGTACGCTCTGATACCAAGTTGTAACGCCCCCAAATTATAACATCATAGATATAATCCACAACAACATAAATAATAGTTACATAAATCAGAGTGTAAATAATCATTTCATTTCACGAAGTAATAATACAACAGGGTTTAACATAAGCGAATGCCCAACGGGCTTACATCTTTCCAAGACATACTTGGTTATAACAAAAGAGAGGGTCATAAACTCTATACATATAACGCCCTTGGCTTGAATAAACATTTAAACACGAAAATAACAAATTATAGCCTCCAGCTCTTAAGTCCTCCCATGTTACGTTCTTGGAGGGAGCATGTCAACTGTACCTGAAAATGGTTTCTCAAATAGGGTGAGTCAAAGCCCAGTAGAAATAGCCTAACACAATATATGAAGCTTAATTAAGATATAAGTTCCAAGTAAATGGTCCACATTCATAACTAACTCACATTCTGTCCATATTCATTTAATACTAATATCCATATCTCAATTTCATTTCCCTCTATTCAATTCGTATTAATCCAGTAAATTCTGAGCCAATTCATGAGACAAGTACATTGTTATCTAAACAATCTAAAATGAGGCTACAACTCAGTGATTTACAATTCAATACAACTATTATTCAAACACTTCAATTTAGCCATTTTACGTAATTTTCATCCGAGAGAACCGGCACCCATATATGCACCCGATTTCAAGATTTTCCATTTTACGAAATTTTTATCCGAGGGAATCGGCACCCATATATGCACAAGATTTCGGGACTTTCACTCTGAAGACTCTGGCTAACTTTATTATAAATGGAGTCCATCCCCTATGTCCTCCCAAACAATGATACATATGCAATGTATTAAAAGCATTGTCATGTACAATGACTATCTATGACACATATTCAACATCTCAATCATACCATCATATTCAGTGAGGTAAATTTAAACGACAGGTTTCAATTCACCTAATCCACATGCAGTTTCTACAACAATCATGGCTATCCTCCACCGATAGCCCTAAATAGATATACAATCTTTTAAATAGATAATTTATCAACTTTCCATAGGTGAGTGATTTAACAAATCTAAATACACCATTCATTCACACAACTTCCCAATTTCATATTTCTCACACCAATTCCAGTATTTATACCAAATAATCACTTAGCTCATATTAGGGAAAGTTTCTCCCTTATTCCAAATACTAACCCAAAGATCAAATTCATCAATTTTAACACAAAACCACCTCATATTCCAACCCCATGGTCAAATATACAACAACACCTAAAAACCTCTCTTTTATAAATCTGAACCAAATCTTAGGTTTTCTCCAAACATCCCAAATCTCACCATATTCTCATAACAACAAATAACTAGGTTAAAATTCATAACAAAGTGTAGAATATCCCTACCTCAAATGGAGAAGCTCAAAGAGGAAGAAGGAGAAACTTGAAGATGCTCCAAACTTGAACTTTTTCAGATCAAAAGGAAGCCCACGCGATACTCTATCTTTTTTACAAAGGGAGTAGGGTAAAGAGACTCTAGATCAAGGGGTATTTGTAGAGAGAGAGAGAGAGAGAGAGAGAGAGTCTTAGAGAGAGAGACAGTTGGATTAGGGTTTTGAGTGAAGAAAATGTCAAAAAGTGACATAAAATCACACTGCTGCGAACTGATATATGCGAGGCTCACTCGAGCGAAGGAGTTGTTGCTCGAGCGACCAAACTCAACAAGTGGCCTCGCTCGAGCTCAAGAAGGGTCGCTCGAGCACACAATGTGAAGCTTTAGGTCTGCCACCAATGTTGACGCACGCTCGAGCACAAGAAGTCTCGCTCGAGCGAAGAAACAATTTACAAGGCTCGCTTGAGCGCAAAAAGTCTCGCTCGAGCGACTCACTTTCACCTTTCCAAAAAAGTTATGTCTGGGAGAAAAACTTGAAGACCCTCATTTCTTGCTCGAGCGCAAGAAATCTCGCTCGAGCGAAGAAGCAAATACACAAGGCTCACTTGAGCGCAAAAAGCCTCGCTCGAGCGAAGAAGCCAAAACCTGAGAAGCAACCACCTATACCAACACGCAACCAACCTGTTCCAAACTCGCCCAACAAGTCCCAAAACTCAAGTTTAAAGAATTTAAAGGAAGAAAACAAGACAAGGACAATAACATACAACCACGGAACTTGAGTCTGAAACACAAAGGTCGGAGGAAAAACTTGGATCGCTATAATCATAGAATAAAGTAATGATGAAGAAACGGTGGTGAATGTAACAACGCCCGCGGGGGACCTCGCTACAGTTCGGACTCGATTTTGTCGCGGTTCCAAACCTTGAGCCAAAGAGTCCAAATCCGGCAAATCGTTTTTGAGAAAAACATATTTTTTGAAAGAAGTGCCAAACATGGACTGCTTTGCCAGATAACAGAGTCGCCACCTAAATATTTTTAAAATGGGAAATTTAGGAAACCCTGACTCGGTGCCGAAAGGCCACGTGTCCGTCATCACCAAAGTTGGCTCGGGAACTTGGGTACGATTAGCGAAGGTCACATCGTGAGCACCCCCTCTCGCCCGGTCAAAGACCGGCCTCTACTAACCATGATATCTGTTTTTGAAAACATTGTGAGTTCTTATTCTGGTTATTAGCCTAGGTTACTATGTGATGCTCGCAGCAAACAAGTATAGACTGGGCCGTCTGAATTGGAACAAAACAGTTCATGTTTGTTTGTTTGAAAATGGTATGAAGGTGCTACCCGCAGGTAGGCTAAAATGCGGATTTGCCACCATCAGGTGGGCTTAGAAAACAGTGATGTTGCCACTATCTAGTGGGCTTAAAACAAACAGTCAATGAACGGTCCCAATTCAGATAACTCAACCTCCACCCACAGGCATTCAAGGCAGTTATATCATATAAGCACATAGCCTCATGGCAAGCATGCTATCATGGCAACACTCACACGCATGCAAGAATGCTAAAGCATAAAACTTACCGAGTACTCCAAGCCAAAACAGAAGCTGATTAGAAATCATGCATGATCCTAAATGTACTGAAATGCTTAATGCAACACATGCAAAATGCAACTATAGCGGGCTCGGCTATCCTAAACATGGTATATGAGATGCTACAGTTAGCATGTATTCAATTTGGAATTGAAATACAGATGCAGTTTGTATGATGCGCCGAGCCTGATGCGTGCAAAACAGATGAATGATGCAAACATGCCGTCATACTGTATGCTAATTGAAATATGCCCTACATCTAACCATTGTAAGCGGATAAATAAAAGGGAGAAAGAAATGGGGGTTGGAAGACATACATCACACTCACCCACACTTATTACAATATTGCCCTCGCGCAGAGGGTCCGAATAAATAATAATACAGTCCGAAATGAAAGAATATACAGTCCGAATAAACAGATTCTAATTAATTAACAAATTAATTATAAAAGAAGTAAAACTGGCATGCAAGCCAGGGACTGCCTCGCTTCTGATAGATGATGTATGCTGGGCTGCTTGGCGCGGAAATCCACTGGGATGCCCTGATTAGCCTCTGTTTGCACTTTTCTTGAAATGCGCGCCGGATTCCGAAAAGTCGTTGGTCCTCGATTTTGCTGTAACAGAGAGCAGGAAAAGGGCATAGCAATGTATTTCACAAATATATGCATGCCTCGATCCTCGTGCCACCAATCACGCATATCAATGCATGATGGCCGAGGAATCGGATTGCACAACTCAATATAGGGATGAATGCTACAACAAAACTTAACTCCATCATGGGTAATCCGGAGTGTCGGTGACTTGGGAATTGAGACCCGTTCCGTCACTCGGAGTACGAAACGTGCCTCGTTTGCCGTGCCCGGGCTAACACCTATCCCGAACACGATGCAATATGCATGATATGCATGAAATGCAGCAAACATGTGATATAGCATGCACAATGCCATGAAAATGAGTAACCTCGAAATGCGTGCACACGGGCACGCAAACTGAGGTAATGCATGAATGCACTCTAAGATACAACGTAGTATGCACAATTCGGATGAAAATGAGATGAAAATAAGATGTCTCGAAAAGCGTGCGCGCGGGCACACAAACCGAGGCGATGACATGAAATGCAAAGCGGATAAAACAGAGTGCCTCGAAATGCGTGCGCACGGGCACGCAAACCGAGGCGATGACAAAATGAAAATCGGATACAACCGAAGTGCCTCGAAACGCGCACCCACAAGCACGCAAACCGAGGCAATGATAAAATGAGAAAATCGGATACAACCGAAGTGCCTCGAAAGGCGCGCCCACAGGCACACAAACCGATGCGATGATAAAATGAGAAAATCGGATACAACCGAAGTGCCTCGAAAGGCGCGCCCACAGGCACGCAAACCGAGGCGATGATAAAATGAGAAAATCGAATACAACCGAAGTGCCTCGAAATGCGCGCCCACAGGCACGCAAACCGAGGCGATGATAAAAAATGAGAAAATCGAATACAACCGAAGTGCCTCGAAATGCGCGCCCACAGGCACGCAAACCGAGGCGATGATAAAATGAGAAAATCGGATACAACCGAAGTGCCTCGAAATGCGCGCCCACAGGCACGCAAACCGAGGCGATGATAAAATGAGAAAATCGGATACAACCGAAGTGCCTCGAAATGCGCGTCCACAGGCACGCAAACCGAGGCGAAGATATGCAATCATGAAATGGCATACGGAATGCAATGATGGGCTTACGCCAACATGAGAGGGCCTCAGCCACACTCACATAAGCTGCCGTCGGATAAAATGAGCTGCCTCGAAATGCGTGCACTCGGGCACGCAAACCGAGGCGATGATATACAAGCATGAAAATGGTACAGAAATGCAATGATGGGCTTATACCAACATGAGAGAGCCTCAGCCTACTCACATAGGAAGCCAGCGGATAAAAATAAAGTGCCTCGAAATGCGTGCACACAGGCACACAAACCGAGGCAAAGGCATACAAGCATGAAAATGCAAATTGGGCTTACGCCAACATGAGAGGGCCTCAACCACACTCACATAGGCTGCCGGCAGATAAAAAGAAGTGCCTCGAAATGCGTGCTCACGGGCACGTAAACCGAGACGATGCGGAATGACATGCGAAATGCAAATTGGGCTTATACCAACATGAGAGGGCCTCAGCCGCACTCACATGGGATGCCGATGAATGAAAACGGAGTGCCTCGAAGTGCGTGCCCACGGGCACGCAAACCGAGGCAATGCATTTAGGCATAAAATGACATGGGAAATGATATGAAAGCATGCGAAACAAATTTCAGCGGCTAAATGAAGGGGAAAACAACCCCGAAATGATACGGAATGAGAATCAACGCACGAAATCATCCCGAAATGTAGTTTAAGTGCCCGAAATAGCCTACGGCTATGCTAAACAGACAAAATTGGCACACGAAAGCAAAAACAGTAGCAAGACAGTCCCAAAAATGACATTTTCTCAGTACAAAACTAGGCCAAATTATGAGTGTGGATAGGGCAACAATGGCATGCAAAAATACGGTAAAAGAGGGGATTTACAAAGCAAGTGATATCTACAATGCTCAAACCCAAAAAATCAGTTCTACAACATTGAATATGGAACAAAAATATGCACAAATTCAAGAGATGACAACCTCTAAATCAGTATGTATATATGCTAAACATAGCATGCAAAATAAGGGCCAAAAGAGGGTTATAAAGAGAGGTACCAAATGGATGCACCAAACCACTTAAGACCCTTGACAAAAAGTGTATAATAGACCAAAAAAAGACACTCTCTAAGCCTTATGGAGGCTGAAATCAGAGGCTAAGATGGCCTAAACAAACATGCAAATTTACGGAAAATTTGATGGATACAACATGAAGTACCAAAACCAAACACCAAATGGCTTAAGGCCCTTAACAAAGCAAGACAAGGAGACAAAAATAAGGCTCTTTCTAAGCCTGATGAAGGCTGAAATCCGGAGCCAAATAAGTCTAACAAAGCATGCAAAACATGACCAAAGAGAGATACAAAGAGAGGCCATTCATGGAGACACCAAACAAGATTGGTCCCTTCTACAATGTTGTAGAGGGACACAAAACAGGCTCAAAATCAGTTTATAGCATGCTCCAAAAATAAATGCACATAAGCTAAAAAAAGCATGCAAGTTTACGGTAATTTGGAGGATTTACAAAGGAGATGCATGATAGAGTCACCAAACATGGTTGAGCCCTTCTTCAATGTTGAAGAGGGGCTCAAAATAGGTCCAAAATCAGTTTATTTCAGGCTCGAACACAGATCACACATAGGCCAAATATTCAATGCAAAATATTGACATATAAGATGATATTGAAACAAGTACCAAATGGGGCTCTCAAATGGGGTTGAGCCCTTAATAAAACATGTAGAATAGCTCAAAATAAGGCCCCTTTCAGTTAGGGCCGGAGCTCAAAACAGTGAGCAAGTGGGCTAAGAAATTGGTGCAAGAAAATGGTGTAAAAGAGAGGGATTGAAACTTACCCTTGAAGACCTTTCTTTCCTTGCTTCTTGACTTGAGAAATTTTGCTTCTAAGCCTCCAAGAACCTCTTCTTGTTGCTGGAAATGGAGTAGTGATGGTAGTGCTTGATGATGATGAACAAAAGGCACCAAAACTTGAAGAAATGTTGGATGCTTGAAGCTTGGAAATGGAGAGAGAGATGAGCCGTGTGTATGGAGCTCCCAAAAGGTTTCTCTAACCCTTCCCCCAGCTGGAAGTTGCTGGTTTTATAGCCAAAAAGATGGAAATATCTCTCCCCAAATATCTAGATATTTTGAGGGCAAAATATCTAGATATTTTGAGGGCAAAAGAAAAAGATTTTGTTCGGCCACGAAGTGGGCATCTGAGACCGCAGTGTTCCTCGGAATGATGAAACAGAGGTACCTGCCAAAATTGAACAAAAACGGATGCGAAACGAAAGCTCGGGGACCAAAACCGCGCGGGGTCCCGAAAATGGGCTGCCGGGCACCGGAAGTGGTGTTCGGCTGCGAAGTGGGTCTCGGAGACCCCAGTGTCCCTCGGAAGGACCAAACAGAGGTTTCTGCCAAAAATGAACAGACATCGATGCAAAATGAATGCTCGGGGCCAAAACCGCGCGGTTCGGGATCCCGAAAATGGGCTGCCGGGCACCGGAAGTGGTGTTCGGCTGCGAAGTGGGTCTCAGAGACCCCAGTGTCCCTCGGAAGGACCAAACAGAGGTGTCTGCCAAAAATCAGAGAAAACTGATGCAAAATGAATGCTCGGGACCAAAACCGCGCGGTTCGAGGTCCCGAAAACCGGTTACAGGCACCGAAAGTGGCATACGGCCACGAAGTGGGCATCGGGGGCCCCAGGGTTCCTCGAAATGATAAAACAGAGGTTCCTGCCAGAAATCGGAGAAGGCGGATGCGAAATGAATGCTCGGGGCCCAAATCACGCAGTTTGGGGTCCCGAAAATGGGTCGCCGGGCACCGGAAGTGGTGTTCGGCTGCGAAGTGGGCATCAGGGGCCCCAGTGTTCCTCGGAATGATAAAACAGAGGTTCCTTCCAGAAACCGGAGAAGGCGGATGCGAAATGAATGCTCGGGGCCCAAATCACGCAGTTCGGGGTCCCGAAAATGGGTCGCCGGGCACCGAAAGTGGTGTTCGGCTGCGAAGTGGGCATCAGGGGCCCCAGTGTTCCTCGGAACTATAAAACAGGGGTGCATGTCAAAAACCGGAGAAATCGGAGATAGTTGGGTGGTCTCGAACCGAGGCACACGGCTTGACGGCCCGAAAACCGGGTACCGGGCTCCGAAATGGGCAAAATGGCCTACGGCCACAAAATATAGCTCACGGCCACTGGGAGATAGTCTACGGGACCACTCCCTTCCCTCGGGAAAGAAAACAGAAAAACGGGTTTGGTTCGCAAACCGAGACAAGGCACAGAAGAGGGTTCGGAAGTCCGGAGGCAGGGCGCACGGCCGCAACTCTGAGATTTCTGAACGAGCACAGTATGCAACATCACCAAGCGCTCAATCGGTGACGTCTGAGTCTTAAGGTCGGTCAAAAATGGGGTGTCTACAGTGAAGAAACATCAAAAAAGTAGAATGATTAGTTTTTTTTATTTGTTTGGTAGGTTTTTGTTTCGTTTTTCTAGACTGTCCTTCGACTTTTGTTCGGTGTTTCAAAAGTGAACAAAATAAAATAGTCTGGCATCACATTGCTGAACAAAAAAATATATGTCTAGTAACCAACTGCTGAATAAAAGATACATTTCCAATAACCAAAGGCAAATTTTTTTTAATATGTTCGGCTACTCATTATCTTGTATTTTCAAGTTTATTTTTTTCATATTTTTTATTTTTATTTTTATTTTTGCTTGGAAGGATTATGCTTCTACTTATTGTAACAATGCAAGTACTACATTATTAGTAGACTCCAGTCATGAATTTATTACAGACAAAGTCTGTTTAGTTTTTTATGAATACATTTTTTTCTTATTTTTAATTTGTATTGAGTTTTATTAATAATTTATCGTATAAATGTATTTATTATCTTTAGATTTTTAGTAGTTGCCAAGTATTAATTAAATTGGCTTTTGATCTTAGGAAGAAGACTGAATTTGTCATTGTTATAAAGGCATTAGATGTGTGAGGTAATGGAAAAAAAATCAAGACTTACATTTGAGTTGCATTCGAATGTAGTGCACTACGTGCAACTATTTGGTTTACAAGAAATGGTTGATGACCTTACCTGTATCTTATCCTACTTCGAATCTGGTCCTAGATTTAATTATTGGATGACTATGCTCGACATAGGCCATTTGATAGCATCATACTACCGAATCGTTCTTTGTCATTTATACATGCAACAGTGCCTAACGTTTTTACCACTTAAATCTGTATCGATTGCAACATCTGATCAAAGAGATATCTACATAGGATTTGTAAATGGAAACCATTTCATGCAAGTTTAAACTATCGAGCCTACTTAGATCATTATTGTGTCTTATTTTGTAATTCTACTTATTGATATTTTTGTTGTAAATTTATCTGTAACCTAGTCATCTAATACCTCTTATAGCAAATAATTAGATATATTTTCAACACCTGTGTGCTAGTGGATAGGAGAAAATATATATTATCCGTATTCATCAATTCTGTACGCTTGTTAGCCCTAATGTAGTAACTATCGAAACTATCGATATAAACAAATTATGATAGCATGTTTGTTTGATGGATGCAAATAATGACAGATTTTATGGATGCTTTTATGAATGTTCGTACACTTGATGTTTTTATGGATATTTTTTATGTATGATTTTATGGATGCGTGTTTTTTTTTATATATTATTTTTATGGGTGCTTGAAGGAAAAAGTGAATCTTTCAACGTACAGTGATAGGTGGTTAGACAAATCTATTATAGTTTGACAACATAACACTAGAGTAATTTAATTTGCATAGTAATATATCACCGAACAGACGCTTCACAAGTGGTCCCGAATTAATTTCTTGTTATCATTCAATCAAACAGCAACATATTGCTGAGAAAAAAAAGTTTGTCTAGTAATATGGCATTGTATTACCGAACAGGCCTTGCACAAATTTAAAAATCATTGTTTGGAAGAAAGTAGCTCTGTAAATGTATAGTAACAAAATACTGGAGAAATCTATTTTTTCCGACAACATAACACCAGAGGAATGTAAATTGTTTAACATTGTGTGATCAAACAGGCACTTCGTTGTGAGCACCACTAACTGTTTTCCCTGCATCTTTCTCTTTTCGCTTGATGGGCCTTTCTCTGTTCCCTTATTTTCCCTCCAAAAACTATTAGTGTAAAGAAATGGAAGAGTTTTGAAGAGTCTTACTTCAGGGTTAATTTTGAAAATATAATAAGTACAATAAGAATCACATTTTTTTTAGTGGTATAATGAGATGGAAAGTGTAAAGAGGTAAAGTAATGGGTATGTAGAATCACTCTAAGCAAAAATAGAAGATTAAACAGTTTACAATATTATATTTTGAGATTTATTAGTGTTTCACCTAAAATTCAATCTATCATGAATTTTAAAAATAATAATAAAAAAACTATTTTCATAATATTCACTAAGCAAAAACATAACATGAAGCAAATATTGTCCTACTTTAATTCGGCATCATTTTTTGAAACACAAATTTTCAAAATATAAATATGCATATTATTCCACCATTAATTTAAATAAGCATAATATTTAACAAATAAACATATATAATTTAAATTATACAGCTGATTTGATTCAAACTCAGGATGGTGAACCTAAATTGGGAACTACTCCACTTAGACCGATTCACTAATTTTTCAAATCAAGATTAAACCACGAATTAAAAAACACTAGATGCGACGTGGTTTTTAAAATAAATCTGAACCGTTGACAAAATTTGTGAGAGAAAGAAGTTAAAAAACCAGAGTCCATCGAACTATAGTATATAGCACATCTGCTCCAGGGGCAAAGTGAGAATCAAAAGGAGCGCATGATTAGATATTCCTGGCGTCAAACTTTGTCAACTCAATGCAAACCCAAGTGTTGGATTCGCTTCCCTCAATGTGGGTTCTCAACCAACTCAATCCTCATGACCCAACAACAGCACATGTTTTACTCGAGGAGTCCACCAGCTTCGGAGTTCGATTCTCATACGTACGCCAGTTTGCTCCAGAATTGTATCATCAATGGCGAACCCACCTACGGAAAGGCCCTCCATTGTGAAATTCTCAAAAAAGGTGGTTGTTTGGACTTGTTTGCATTCAATATCCTCCTCAACGTGTATGTCAAATCGGACCTCTTGTCAGATGCACACAAGTTGTTCGATGAAATGATCGAAAGAAATACCGTTTCTTATGTCACGTTGATTCAGGGTTGTGGGCAATCTCTTCACTTTTTGGAGGCTGTTGAATTGTTTGTTAGATTACATAGGGAAGGTCATGAACTTAACCCATTTGTTTTCACTACGATTTTGAAGTTGCTTGTGAGTATGAAATGGGCAGAGTTGGGTTGGAGCGTCCACGCATGCTTATATAAGCTTGGTCATGGGTCCAATGCATTTGTTGGCACTGCTCTTGTTGATGCCTACTCTGTTTGTGGCCTTGTTGATGCTGCTAGAGAAGCATTTGATGCAATTGTTTACAAGGACATGGTTTCTTGGACTGGGATGGTGGCATGCTATGCAGAAAATGGTTTTTTTGAAGAGGCATTACAACTGTTTTCTCAGATGAGGATGGTGGGATTGAAACCAAACAATTTTGCCCTCGTGAGTGTGTTTAAGGTCTGTCTTGGCCTGGAGGAGGTTGATTTAGGGAGAAGTGTTCATGCGTGTGCTTTAAAAACGTGTTATGAGATGGATCCTTACGTGGGCGCTTCTCTGCTTGACATGTACACTAAATCTGGAGATATTGAGGATGCTCAGCGAGTATTTGAAGAGATTCCTAAAAATGATGTGATTCCTTGGAGTTTCATGATTGCACGGTACTCTCAGAGTGACCGCAGCAAAGAGGCTGTCAAACTATTTTGTCGAATGAGGCAAACTTTAGTTATTCCTAATCAATTTACTTTTGCTAGTGTGCTGCAAGCATGCGCAACTATGGAATGTTTGGACTTGGGTAAGCAAATCCACTGCCACATCCTGAAGGTTGGTCTTGACTCGAATGTATTTGTTTCAAATGCCCTTATGGATGTGTATGCCAAATGTAGAAATATGGAGAATTCAGTGGAACTATTTGTGGAGTTGACAAATAGAAATGATGTGACTTGGAATACAATGATTGTTGGCTTTGTGCAATTGGGAGATGGGGAGAAAGCATTGAATCTGTTTCTACATATGCTTGAAGACCGAGTGCAGGCAACTGAGGTGACATACTCTAGTGTTCTTCGTGCTTGTGCTGGCTTAGCAGCCTTGGAGCCAGGTACTCAAATTCATTCTTTCGCTATTAAAACCATATATGACAAAGATATAGCAGTTGGCAATGCTTTAATAGACATGTATGCCAAGTGTGGGAGCATTAAGGATGCTCGTTTAGTGTTTGAAATGATGAGAAAACGAGACGTAGTATCATGGAATGCTATGATCTCAGGGTATTCCATGCATGGTCTGGGTGGTGAGGCTCTGAGGATTTTTGAGAAGATGCAGAAAACAGAGATTAAACCCAACAAGTTGACATTCGTTGGCATTCTTTCAGCTTGTAGCAACACGGGCTTGTTGGATAAAGGTCAAGCCTATTTCACTTCCATGGTATGTGACCACAATATTGACCCCTGTGTTGAACATTACACTTGCATGGTAGGCCTTTTAGGGCGATTAGGCCATCTTGACAGGGCTGTTAAGCTGATTGAGGAAATGCCTTTTGAGCCTAGTGTCATGGTTTGGCGTGCTTTGCTTGGGGCTTGCGTTATTCACAATGATGTTGAGCTTGGAAGAATATCCGCCCTGCATGTGCTTGAGATGGAACCCCAAGATGAGGCAACCCATGTGTTAATGTCAAATATGTATGCCACCGCAAGAAGATGGGATAATGTAGCTTCTGTTAGGAAAAACATGAAGAGAAAAGGAGTAAAGAAAGAACCAGGCCTAAGTTGGATTGAGAACCAAGGCATAGTTCATTATTTCACTGTAGGGGATGCTTCACACCCTGACATTAGATTAATTTATGGAATGCTGGAGTGGTTGAACATGAAAGCCAATAAGGCAGGTTATGTTCCTAATTGTAATGTTATATTACTCGATGTTGAAGATGATGAAAAATCACGCCTTCTGTGGGTGCACAGTGAAAGATTAGCTTTAGCCTTTGGGCTTATTAGGACACCGTTTGGAAGCCCTATTCGTATCATGAAAAATCTCCGCATATGCGTGGACTGCCATGCTGCAATTAAGTGTATATCAAAGGTTGTGCAGCGAGAGATTGTTATAAGAGATATTAATCGATTTCATCACTTCCAAGATGGAACTTGCTCCTGTGGTGATTACTGGTGATATGCCTCAATGATTACACCATGCATTAGGTTGGGGGTTCAATGCCCACTAACATGACTCAGTTAAGAATTTTGTAACATAATTTTGAAGTGGATAGCCTGGCTACACTAACATATTGGGGATAGCCTAACACCAAGGTTTCAAAAAGTGGCATTATCTAATGGTTTCAGCAGCCATCGCAACATGTTATACCCGCTTTAGCTGTGATGGAAAGTCATGTACGTAACAGCACTTCAGCATCTTGAACACATTCTGATGCAATTATTGGTCTGCATCTTTGCTCAATTCCGAAGCAATTGTGGTTGAAGATTACGGAGTATATCTGAAAATTGGAGAGCTAAATCTTTTAGAGCCAAAAAAAGCCACAGCATTCGAACCATTCAAACAAGGTAATATTTCCTCATAGTGTAATACATTTTGGGCAAGGTGCTTCGGTATGATTAACTACTTTGAGGACATAAATAGTTCAAAGTGCCTTGGTATGATCAACTACTTTGAAATATATGTATTATTCTTCAAAATCCTCATGATATCAATTGACATGATATCTCAATAACCCTTTCGCACATGACCTACTTCGAATTGGTTTTCGTCAAGATATCTCATAGAATTCTTGTTTTTGAGTGGTCAATTTTTTGCAATATTCACTAAGGAAAATTTATGTGTAGGTCCTAATAGGTAGATTTATTATAGATCTTATAATAATTAATGGCATTTTTCATTAAAAAACTATTAAAAAACGTCACTAATTATTAATTTTCAGCGACAATTTCAAAATTTTGTCACAAAAATGTCACTAATCATAAATTTTAGTGACAGTTTAAAAAAAAAGTCACTAATTTTTAACTTTTAGCGACAATTTGAAAAATTCATCATAGAGAGACGATACTTATTATAAGTTTTAGCGATAATTTATAAAAATCGTGACAAAAAAAGTCACTAATTGTCAATTTTTAACAATATGCAAAAAGTTGTCACAAAAAAATTATTTTTAGCGACAATTTTATTAAGACTTATTTACAATAGAATTTGATGTGAATTAAATCTAACTATTAAGATATATTGATAGTTTATTCATAAATCATACCATATATGCTAGTTTTGACAAATGTGCATTTTGTATTGCACTTCGGGAAAATATAATACAGCGTAATATTTTTGTTAGTATGTACTAGTATGTGGTTTTTATTTTTTATTTTTTTATTTCACGCTTGTAAAACTTGACAATTGACACGGTATGTTGTGTTTTTTTTGGATGTCTTTTTAGTTGATTTGAAGTCCTGTCACTGAGATAATAGCAGGAAAAAAAAAATGCTTGTTCTGACAATTTTGACAATTTTTGATCTAAAAATGCTTGATCCAAACAAATATGCTTCATGCAAAAATGCTTCTGACAATTTTTATTCCTTAATTATTTATTTATAAACTAAATTAAATTCAAAGAAATATCATTATTATAAAAAAAATCATTAGTAAAACAAATTTATTTCATTATTATAAGATCATTAATAAAACAAATTGAGCATCATTATTAAAAGAATAATAATCGAGAAAAAAAAATTAAGAAAATTGATATGAAACAAATTTCGAGCCTATCAGTGGTTTCATAAAACAGTTAAGGAAATCTATTTGTTGATCGAAATAAGATTTGGTGTTGGAGATCTTCATAGTAAGTCCTTTGCATATAATTTAAATTGGTTATATCCATTGATATTATTTTATGATTCTCATTTTGTTATTCTTTTTCATTCATCATAGATAATATTTTTAGTTGCTCCTCTCTATCCTCGGCCCTTTTTCGACGTTCTGCAGCCTTTTGTTTACATTCTATCGCCTTTTGTTTGTCTTGCTCAACACTTCTAAAGGACAGACTTGACAACACTTAAACAATTTTAGACTAGTTGGCAGCCATTTCATCAAATCTAACATTGTGAATTGCTTGTTTCTTCAACTTTTCTTTCGCAACCTTAATACCTATTGGTCATGTTGATGTATTAGTCAGTTGTTGGTCCTCCTTAATATTGTTATTGGGTTGAAAAGCCTCACCTTCAGTTGTTAGATTCAAAAATGGATAAGGTAGTGTTGTGGGTGTTTTGCATTATGTTCTAATTTCATCCCACTTACAACTTTGGTGCAAAATATCCCAACTTTTATCAAATGTAAAGTGTTTTTTCTGTATTGCATGATATATGCGGTTAGCTTTAGCGACCTAGCAAACAAAAAAGGTAATCAGTTCGATAAAAAGTATATACAAATCATATAGTAGATATGCTACAAAAGAAATATGTTTGCCTCAATTGTTCCACTTTGTTGCCTTGATTGGATTTGCTCAAGAAAATCACAGAATTTATTAATTGCCTTTTGCATCACAAACCAACGATGAAACAAAGAAATGCAGTTTCTATTTGATTGATCATGCAATTGTGAATTAAAATAAACGAGTACTCATTTCCAGAATATTGCCATGGTCTGACTATTACTAGCACTTGGATCTTAAGAGATGACCAACCAAGATCTACATAAAGTTTCATCTTTGTAGAGAAGTGAGTTTGGAAATACTCTTCTAATCGCGGGGAACGCTAGTGATCCTCTTCTAGTCACCTGAAAAGAAATAAACACTCCGGTCGGAGGTGTCGGAATTAGCACTCCGACGGGCAAGTCAGTCTCTAATCTCTGAATTGCTTATATTTTAAGTAAAGTGTAATAGTTCTCACATATGTTTCTCTGATGGGTGATCTCGTATTTATAGTATTTTCTTTGGGCCTTTGGGCTGGGCCCATTCTTGTTCCGTCACATGTACCTATACTCGGCGTCTGTTCTACTGGCTGGAATACTGAATATTTTATTCGGCTCCTTGATTGGCTGGTGGGGTATATGCCGAATAGAGGTTACGTTTCGGACCGGACACGCTCATCCGTCCCTATGGATCTAATAAAATTCGGCTCCCACAATTGCCCCCCAAACACCCTACTAGCATCAATTAGTCGGGGTGTTTGGCTCTTAGCCTAAGAAATCGAAAATTCGGCGATTAACCCTCTTCCCAATGCGTGTCAGAATGCGCACACGCTTCTTAGTCATTGTAATGCTTTCCCGCCCCTTTGTACATTGCTTTCATTTAATATGATTTGAAATTGTCTCTTCGAGTGTATGTCCTGAATGTTCAAAAGATATCTTGCTCATCCTCAAGTGCAACTCTATCTCTTCGCGGCTTCTACAACTCTTTGTTTCTCGCTTCTCCCTTTATCTCTTGTAAGTCTTCTTCTCCTTCATTTTTGATCCCGCTTCCTTATTTTCTTTTAACTTTCTGTAATCCTTGGGTTTAGTTCAAAAAGAATGGCAAAACATCTGAAAAAGCTCCTTTCAGCGGATCGAATCTCCGACTTTCGACGCCATTTCTCCATCCCTGATGACGTCCATTTGTCACTTTTGGCAGACAACATCACCGATATGGAGAGGGAAGATGAGAGCACAATCGTCTTTCCTCTCCTATCAATTTTCTCTCCTATCAATTGCTGAGGGCGGAGTCCACTTTCCTCTTTACCCATTTTTGAGGGCCATTCTTAGATACTGGGGTCTAATCCCTTCCCAGCCCAACGTCAATTTCTTTCGAATCATAATGGGGATCGTAGAACTAAATCGTCGTCTTAGGACCAACTTAGGTATTCCTTCCATTTAGCATTGTTACGCCCTAGCCAAATCTACCAGCCGGCTAGGGCGCTACTTTCTTAGAGCTAAGGATACTGATCATCACTTAGTGACTATGCTCGCCAGCTCTGGCAAGCGTGTCGATGACGTGATGGTCGTTGTCCGCTGCAACTGGGAGTTCGGCACAGGCAAAGATCGCCTAGACCCGGTGCCGAGGAAAAAAGGCGAACCAGGTGGCCGATTAGATCACTTTGCTTTTCATATTTGCATGTATATGTGTTTGGCACTATGTTCATCTTTTTGTTTTATTTGTGCAGGCAACGATTTGAAGAGAGTGTTGGTTTCAGACGACGACGTTGTGCTCGCAGAAATCAAAACCGCACTACTATTCATTGGCCGTCCAAACCTTCAAAAACAAGGGAGGACAGCCCACATTCTCCTGCGGTATAAGTCGACTTACACAACGTTCTCGGCGGCAGACAACATTCCAATCGCACAATGCGACAATCAACTTACTGCCCTCATCTTCCCCAGCTTCAAAAACTTGAAGCAGATCGGTTTAGAGTCATCTGATTCTAAACACGCGAAAGAACAAGTGACCGAACCAATCGCCGAGGATTCGGACCGGTTGGCCGCAAAAGTTGATGAAGCAATTAATTCGGCCTTTGAGGAAGCTGGATTGAACTCTTCTGACCCTCCGTCTACATCAGGCCGAAGGGATGCCTTCGAAGATATTTTTTCGAACTTGGGAGACCTTCCCGGCGATTACTCTGAAGATATGGCTGGGGAAAATCTTACGCAAATGGTGCGGAAGAGAAACGCCAAATGCATGGCCGCCCGAAAAAAGGCCGAGGCTATCCGTTCCGGACTTGTCCCGACTGAATCTATTCAACCTACTGTTCTGCAACATACTGTTGTAGAGAATCGGCTCAGGTTGTCGTCGCCGAGACGGAAAAGGATGTCGAGTGCCCGGTGACAGAAGAGCAGCCGATTCCAGAGGAGCGAGGCGAAAAAAGAAGCGCCAAGGACAAGGACGGCTTCGAAGAGGCCCCTATTGATAAGCGGCCACACTTAGAGAAGTTGACTGTGGTTGCTCCTTTCATCATTGAACCAAAGATAAAAAACATGCCGATCTCCTTTGAAGTGTCGACTTTGAAAGATCCAGCTGTCGCATTGAGCTTGGCCACTGCGGTCTTCTTGCTGGCTGACAAGGTGACCTTTTATGCGGATCCAGACTCGGCAACGGTAGCATTAGCTGCTCAGTCGGCTTTTCTGGTACGTGTTTATCCTTGGAATGTGACAATCTTTTGGTTTCCATTCGATGTTTCCTAGAATGTGACGATCCTTTGTTTTGCAGACAGTTGGAAGGATCGTTGAATTAGGCCGACGCTAGCGTGACGCTATCGAGAGGATTGGTCGTTTGCAATCGGAAGTCGATGGCCAAAGGAGCAGGGTGGAGTTTGAGGCAATGAGAGCCGTAATGGAAAGTGCAGGGGCGGAGGCTGAGAAGGAAAGGGCCAGGACTGCTGATCAACTCAGGTCTGACGCCGAGGAGAAAGCAAACGCGAGCGAGGAATCGCTCAAGTTAGCTAATGAGGCACTTGCGAAACTGGAGGCCGAGTTGGAAGGGTTGAAGCAGGCCAAGGAAAAAGCCGAATCTGAGGCTTCCGCGGCGTTCGAGGCTGGAAAGAGCGCCGCTTTTAATGACTACGTAGAAGAAGTCCCCAAATTTGAGAATTGGGGATTCAGACACGACTAGCTCAAAGCCCTTGCTGCCGCTGGAGTTACATTGGCCATGTGTAGACACCCCATTTTTGACCGTCCTCAAGACTTGGACGTCACCGCTTGAACACTCGGTGATTATCCATGTTTGTGTTTGTTTGGAGTTCCCGGAGTTCTCGGCTACGCACCTTGCCTCAGGATCTCCGAACTCAACTGTTTTGTGTCTGGTTTTGTACCAAACACTTGTGTTTTGCCTTGGAGGGGCAAGGAATGCCTTGTGAGGCATCCCCACACACCACCGGCACTAGCTAGAGGCCACCGGCTGGTTTTTCTTGCCACCGGCAATATATGTTGCCGGTCGGCACTCTTTGTTGCCGGTCAGCATTTATTTTTGTCAAAATGACATTTTTGGCTAGCCGACTACTGTTCATTTGCTTTTTCAGATATTTTGAAACAGCTGGCTGGCATTTGCTTCCCCTCCATACACGTGTATGGAGGGATGTCCCTCTTATTTGCTTACTTGCTAAGCATTACAAGATTGCCTCCTCTATAAGAGGAGGCCTTCTCTCCCTTGCTCAAGGGTTAGAAAAATTAGAGCTCTTTGCTTAGAAAATACAGAGGAAGCTCTGGTTTTAGGGTTAGGGTTCAATACATATCCTATCTCTATATTACTTTTGTGTGTGTTTTAGTTCATACTATTGCACACAAGCACCTAGTGCTTCACCTTCCTTGGGCTACTGAGGTTCTAAGGGCTTGTTCTTGATATTTTTGACTGGATTGGAGCTTAAAGAGGCAACAAGAGCACCCTTTGTGAAGAAGGTCAACAAGGGTAATAAACTAGTCCTTTTTACCCCATTTTGCATCCTATTTCTACCTATCTTAGAGCTGTTTTTGTGCTTAGTGTTTAATACAAAAAATTTTTGTTTTTAGGCCCTCTTGATAGTTTATTAAGAGTGTTTTGTGCTTTGGGAAAGTTTGACCCCTCTTAGGCCTTGTAAGGCCACTTTTTGTGCTATTTTGTGCAAGTTTTGAGACTTTGGTGTTTGGGCCTCTTCACCACTGAAATCTTGAGGGATTTCAGTGGTGGAGATGGTGCCTTGAAGTCTCCAAAAGGGGAGGGTCACCCCCTCTCTTTGTTGTCCTCGAAAGGGACCATTTTTGGTCTCTTAAGGAAGCCTTTGTTCAAGTGTGTGTTGATCATGTCTAGGCTGCATTTCATGCTTATTATGCTATAATATAATCATGTTGTGTGTTGGTTTTGGTACACCATGCATGCTTAGCATACCTACCATGTAATGCCTCATTGATCCCTTAACATGCCTTAGGTTGTTAGCCTTTGTTTGAGCATGTTTTAGGCTTAGACTTGTGAATGTTTTGTGCCTATTTTGCCATGCTTTAGGTCTGTCCATAGTTGTTGGGATCGATTTTGGCATGTTTAGTATAGCTTCTTTACATTTGTAGCTTGTCGGACTTGTATGCCTCAAGTATGTGAATGTATAGCATGTGTTGCTTGCATCATTTTGGTGGTTTGGAACCACCCAACATGTAATTTCAGTCCCTTTGGCATGCTCATATGCTTGCCTTAGTTGCCTCTTTGTTGCTTTGAGAGCATGCGTTGTATGCCCTATGTCTTGACCATTGTGCATGCTTTTGAATTTGAGCCACTTAGATGCCATCTAAGTAGTCCTTTGGGCTTGATTTTGTGTGCTAAAACTCTGATTTTAGTTGCTTAATTCTTGCCATGTTAGGTCTTGTCAAGTGTAGTTCAATGCCTCTTGGCTTGCCTTAAATACTTGGGCCATACTTGCATGCTTATGTTTGCTTCATTTGTGTAGGTTTGGCACCACATTCTAGCATGATTTTTAGAGCTTATATTGCATGCTAGCTGTCCATGATATCCCCTTTCAAGTATGCTTGAAAATTGCTAGTTTAATGCTTAAGTTTTGGACCATTATATGTGCACATATGTGTGTGTGTTTAGCCTCCATGTTTGGACATTTTGGCCACTGTTTTAGGCTTGTTTGAGGCTGCCTAACCGAGTTTAAGTCCATTCCTCCATGTGTTGTAGCATGCTTACTTTGTATGTTGTCACATACTTGGTCCCATTTGCATGATGTTGCATGATATACATTGTTCTCAACATGTTGCTCTTTGCATGTTTGATATGTTTGCATGCTTGTTCCATGCCTTGCATGATTGTTTGTCTTGGTCGCATGCCTAACATACAATGTTTACTTGCATTGCCATGTTACATACCTAGCTTCACATGCTTAGGATTACCTTGCATGAACATGCATGCTTAGCCTCTTGAAGTGAGTGTGATAGAGGTTAAGCTCCCTTTATTGGGTTATTTGGTTTGCATTTCATTTGAAATTAAAGTGCACACTTGATTCTTTAGGCATCATGCATGGAAATGCGTGATTGGTGGCCTGCGAATCGAGATATATGCCCCTTTGAATCGCAAACATGATAAGGGACTTGTTTGGTGCATAAATAGCTTGAATTGCATTGCCATGCAAGTTTTGCCCTCTGCTGCTGTGAGTTGCAGGTTCTGCAGGAATTTATTGCCGGCCGGCAGTATTTAGTGCCGACCGGCAGTCAATAGATGGCCGGTGGATTCATTTTATGCCGGTGACCACAAATTCACTACCGGTGATCATTTTACTTAGCCGGTGGGATCCCTCAGTATCCTGAGAGGCATTTCTGAGACTTTGGCAATTTTCAGAAGAGCAAAATAAGGAAAACAGAGGCAGGCTAGGCATGGCAGTGCAATTCCGAGCGGAATCCGAGCGCACATGCATTGAGCCCTCGCCCCGAGGCGGTTTACTGTTTTTCTTAGATTAATTAATTTGTTAATTTAATTAATTTGTAATATTTAATTAGCTTGCGTAGTTAATTAATTTGTATTATTCTTTTGGTCCCTCCGAGCGAGGGCAAATCTGTAATAAGTGTGGGTGAGTGGTGTGCATGTCTTCGAATCCCACGTCTTTCTTCCCTTTTATTTACCCGCTTATGATGGTAGATTAGGGCACACTTATTTTAGCATACCTTATGCAATGCATGCGTGCATCCATGCATTTGTTGACATGCACCGGGCTCGGTACATCATACAACCGCATTGCATCTTCAAATCCAACTTGAATACATGCATCAAATGATTGCATTTCACATGCCATTTTAGGGTTAGCCGAGCCTATCCTAATCACATTCTGTATGCGTTGCATTAGCCACTTAACATGAACTAGGATCATGCATATGATTACTAACTGGTTTATTGTTTTGGCACGGAGTATGATGTAAGTATTTATGCTTTAGCATATCGCATGCGTGTGAATGTTAACATGACGGTATGATTACCATGTGGCTAAATGCTTATATGAGATAAACTGTTTGAATGCCTGTGGGTGGAGGTTGGATTGCTTGAGTTGGAAAACTCGTTGAAATCCGTGTTTTAGTCTACTTGCGAGTAGCGAATTCCAAAGCACTTTCAAAACGAACGGATATGCAATATTTATTTCCAAATTAGGCAATCTAGTCTATACTTGTTTGCTGCGCTCATAACATAGTAATTCTAGGCTAATAATTGGAATAAGAGCATGTAATGTGTTCAAAATCGGATATCACGGTTAGTAGAGGCCGGTCTTCGGACCGGGCGAAAGGGGGTGCTCATAGCTGACCTTCCCCGATCGTACCCAAGCTCCCGAGCCAAGACAACTTTGGTGATGACGGACACGTGGCCTTCGACACTGAGTCAGGGTTTCCTAAATTTCCCATTTTAAAAATATTTAGGTGGCGACTTTGGATCTGGCAAAGCAGTCCATGTTTGGCACTACTTTTCAAAAAAATCTATTTTCTCAAATGATTTGTCAGAGTTGGACTCTTTGGTTCAGATTAAGAACTGCAACAAACAAAACAGGGGAGTCCGAACTGTAGCGGTAGCGAGGTCCCTCGCGGGCGCTGTTTACAATTTCTGGCGACTCTGCTGGGGATTTTAGAGAGCTTGACTCGAACTCGTGATATCCTGTTTTCACTACACTTATGTGTTTCTTTGCATTGCATGTGCATTGGTGCGCCTAGGACACCGTGTTGGCCATCTGCTATTCCTGAGCGGTTTGCTGGAGGCTTGTCTTGTCAAGACATGACCATAAGGCTGACCGGTTGCGGGCTCTGCCAGCATGGGAACACAAACCCCGGTTTTACCGGGGCACCCTTTTTGACCATTCGACCTAGTGCATATTCCGATCCATAGTGACCATTCCAAACTAGGATAGGTTGCTTACCCGATATAGGTTGTTTGAAGCCGCTGTGTGCGTAGTGAAACCCTAGCTCCTGACAAAATAGGACAGGGAAACCCTACCCCAACATAGGGGTGTATTGGCTCTCTTTTACCTGCTATGTGCTTTTAGAGTGTATCTCTGCAGGGAACGCATATATCAGTTTGCAAAGTCTGAGCATCAGGCCTGAGGGCACTAGTATCAGTGTTGTCAAGAATCAGTTATGTCTGCGGGTATCAGTTCAGTTTTGAGCAGTGATTCTGAGGAACAATGATCAGTAGTAGAGTGCAGTTGTTCGGCTACACCCGTGTTTGATCTGTTTGGGGTTGAAATACTGCTTGTTTTCCGTTTCAATTCAGAGATTCAGAGGGTCGATCCAGAACAGCTAGTATCTTCTCCTTGTTGAGGCAAGACTAAACATGACGCAGAATTCAGAAGAGATCGTGGTCATGACGGCCGCGTTGAGTCAAGGAATCACCCCACAGGGTGAGGCTAATATTGATATGCCGCATCCGCCCAGGTCGCCTGCCGCACACCCAATTTGGACCCCTCAACTATATCAGGCTCGCGAGCCTACTACATTTGAACTAATGGGAATGATAGGTGATCTTCAAAGATCTGTGGCGGATCTTGCCTATGGGATGTCTGCTTCGCCACCAGTCGCACCATATGCTGGAGGCTTCATATCCCAGGAGCCCCCGCTACTGGGACGAATCGTAATTGAACTCAGCCAACCGGGGATGGCCTCCAGCTATGGCAATGACGCATCAAACCAAACTCTAGATCAGGCTGAGGCCAGAGACAAAAGCAAGATGAAGGCAGATGCCGACCCTATCGAACAACTGCTGTGGGCAGTAGAGGCTTTGAAAGCTGGGGGAATGAACAAGCAACAGATATCCGCAGTTATGTCAAAAGCTGTGGAGGATGCTTTCCCCACTCCGCCTGAGGGCAATTCCAGTCAATCAGAGAATCGGGATAGGCCCCGTCATGCCAAAACAGTTCTTCCCGCTCCCAACCTTGCATCCGGAAATGATCAGAAATCTAAGGCCGCACCCGCCGATCCGTTCGCTAGTGCATCTAGCAAGAGTGCTCAGGCTCTAAAATACCTGCCCCGATGGCGCAGGGTCTTTCATGCTCTCTACATGCCATTGTCCAAGGCACTTCAAATCCCTGCCGAGAGGGGACACCTTAAACCCCTGGAGCCTCGGCCTCTCCCGAAGAATCTCCCTGATACTCATGACCCTGCTCAGTACTGTGCGTACCACCAGCAGACTGGCCATGCTACCGACAATTGTTTCCGTTTCCGGCATGAGGGGCAAGATTTGATTGACAACGAGGTTATCCTCCCACCTACCTCAGCAAAGTCTGTCACCACCCAGTTGTTGGATTTTGAGGACACAGACTCTGCGAGTATGTAAGCAGAAGGTGAACCGCCTATGGGCAGTGCCTGGCACATTTTTGGATGTGGCGTTTGGCACGCATTTTTGGGCATCTGTTAATGTTAGTTTTGTAAAATCTGACTTGGGTGTCGAGTCAGTCTTTTGTTTTGTTTTGAGTCTGTCTCATTGTTTTGAGTCAGTCATTTTGCTTACAGGGTCTGTCTTGTTGTACTGAGTCAGTCCCTCTTGTATAGAATACCAAGCGATTTCGGGGTTGTTGCCTCAAACGCCGTTTTGTAATTGTCCTTTTGCTTTTCCTTTTAAGTCTGTCTCTGTTGAGAAGCCAGTCGCAATCAGAGAATCTGAACGAAACAGCTGTGGCTATCACGTTCCGTATTTGTTGCTATTTGAGTTAGCCGTGCCAGAAGATGTGAATGGAACGACAGTACGTTTCGCCTACTCTCTTGTGCCTTAAACATCGTCGTAATGACCTAAGCTTTTCATAAAACCCCATTTCGAACACTGCGGTGATGAAAACGAAGAGGAAGTAATTTCTCGGGTTTTGTAAAATTTTGATCATTTTGAGAGAAAGAGAGGCCTGCTAAGATTTTAATGAATGAAATCATGCTTGTCGGCGTGAGTACTGAGAAGGATCCTGGTCTGATCCAGACTGGTTCCACACTATCTTCAACGCGAATGATTTGTCGCTTTCCTAAAAACTTTCAAAAACAAAATGTTTCGCGCAGTCTTGCGAAGACCTGTGTGGAATCGCTCTTGAGATTGTATAGCCCAGGATCGCTCTCGGTCTCAAGATTCAATTTATCTGTTGCAAACTGGAATCCGTTCAAAACATTCAGTGCCATGAAACGCCTGTGTGGCCCATTTTGAGGCAGCCCTCGAGCAAGAGGCGTCAAAGTCAGATCAAGGAGATCAGATCCCACCAAGGAAGGCTCGTGAAGCAACCATGATGGACTTTCTTGCAAATCAACACAACAGTCGTTCTCCTAGATACGGAGAGGCTTCAATCTCAAAACCACTTAGCATAGGCTTGCTACACCTTTTACCCTTTGAGAGGCTCACTGGGCCGAAAACCCGGAAGGGCGGCCCAAGCAAAAGTTAGAGCAAAGGAAAAGAAAAGAAAAAAGAAAAATATGAAAAAGAAGTGAAGAAGAAAAGAAAAATACAAAAAAATAATAGCAAAAGAAAAGAAAGAAAATAAATGAAAATGCAAAAGAAAAGAAAAAGAAAGAAAAAGAAAAACATGGCTCGTAAGGTCGAAAACCCGCATTGGGCACCTTGGCAAAAGTTAGAGCCTAAACAGTGAAGGTTAAAATACCCGAGTGTACCTTAACCAGAACTACGTAAGGCTTGATTCCCATATTTGGGATACGTAGGCAACTTCATCTTGAAGTCCAGCCCCAACGCTTCCATAGCGTCTCAGTCCATGTCATGGTTTTGATCACTTTTGCCTTCTCCGAATCCATTGTCTCGATTGCAGCAACCTGGAACTATATGACCAACTTCCTCTTGAAGTCCAACCACCAATACCTTCCAGGTGACTGTGTCCATATATTGATTCAAGCCATCTTCGCCTCCTCTGCGTCCGAGGATCCGATCGTCATCAACGAGGAATGGCTTATAGAATGCCGCGGCATCATCCAAACAAGGGGCAACTTTCCATTGCCATAACATTGCCACAAGTTGCCCTAAGTTACCGTCCAAACCAGGGGCAACTTTCCGTTGCCTTATCCCCCTTTAAGTCAGGGGCAATTTCCATTGCCTCCGATCCGAGGTTGCATATCTCGAGGGTAAGTTCCGTGCTCGTTTGAGCATTGACTGTTTGCAAAAATAGTTTTTGAAAATTTTTACTGAGGTTGACTTATTTTCTCGAAAACTGTTTTATTCTCAAAATTGGACCATGTTTGGACCACCCAAAAAGGAGAATTTTTAGTGCTCATAGCCTGATTCACATGATTTTCAAATCAAAAATCGAATAAGTGTGTTAATCCGACTCTCGTTCTTGATCAAAGCTGTTTCAAAAAAAAAAAAAAAACAACAAAAAATGGTCAAAGTGACGAACTAGGGGCACAATTGAGTCAGGTCTTCTGTCTTTCCCCCGTCAACATACTCGCCGGAAAGGCACTCCATCCGCCAGAAGGAATAGCCGTGAGCTAACAGTGTTGGGCGTGAACCCACAACCTCTCGTTTACCTATCAACCACTCTGGGGAGGGATAAAAAATGAGAGAATAAAGAATAGAGAGTTGTAAGCGGAGAAAGAAGTGAGAAAAGGGTTTTGAGAGAAAAACCAAGCATGAGGGCCGAGTGATGTGAGTATCACAAATCAGAGAGGGTGGGGAATAATACCCGGAGGAATTGGCTCCTCCAGATCTGAGGTCTTTTCGTAAACGCGTCCGTGTGTCGTGTCTTGTGACCTGTCGGTCTCGATTTTAGCTTTGAGTCTTTTTCGAGCATGTCTCGTTCTTTTAGGTTGTGTGCCTTTTGTTTCTTTGTTTGAGTCTGTCTCGTTGTGTTCGGTGCTAGGCTCGATACACTGATGGAAAACCCTTCTTTTTTTCAAGAATCGTTTGTGCTCAGAATGCTGTGCCACTCTCTACATTCGTGCGAAGTAAAAGAAGAAAAAAAGAAAATTCGGGACATCCGACTGTGTTTCAACTGCAACCGTGTCAGTTTTTGTGATCCGTCTTGTCAGATTGGGCTATTTGTTCAGGGTTTGTTGTGTGCAGAATGAACCGAGTACTGTATTATGGGCTGTACGCAGATCAATGCCCAGTAGAGTATGGGCTGTATTATTCAGTTTGAGTAGTGGTTTGTATGAGTTGTTTGCTGTTAGTTGGTTGGTTATCCGATTATCATAGTGCAAGTGCTCAATTTTCAGACAACAGATCAAGATCATTTACATTTGAGGTGTAATATGATGCAATACAGTGCAAGGTATGAAATATACACGAATGTAAACACTTTTTTAGACAAAAAGTTTGCTTTATTTCATATTATCTTTTCAAGTACATAAGTTTTGGGAAACAAAATCTGCCTGCGGCAGTACAAAAGTACCCTAGCTACTAACCAAAAGGGGAAAATGCAAAAAAAGGGGAAAAGGAAAAGAAAACAGCAAAATCTGTATCAAATGTCAAAATGGCTCCGGGGCCATCAATTTGTCCTGGTCCTCTTCTTGGACGAAGGTCCAGGAGCGTCATCAACAGGGGCACCACCAGGGGCATTGCCGCCTGAGCTCGAGTCCGAGCTATCACCGGTCTCCTCCGCCTCTGTCTCTGCCTCAGACTCATCATCCGGAATTGGAGCCCGCGAGCTGCTCCCGACATGAGTGCGCCCTCCTCTGGTGCGAGGATACACTCTGCCATCCCGGGTAGAAAGGGGAGGTCCAGTCGGAGCGCCACCCACCGGAGGAATCGGGAAGGGAGGCTGAAAAAAGCAAGAAAGGCAAATACATCAGAATACTGTAAACAGTGAATCAGTGCAGAATGCAATGTATGAGTACAGTGTGTGAATGCTGTGAGCAATGAATCAGTGCAGAATGCAATGTATGAGTACAGTGTGTGAATACTGTAAACAGTGAATCAGTGCAGAATACAGTGTATGAGTACAGTCTATAAATACCGTGAGCAGTTTATCAATGCGGAATGCAATGTACGAGTATACTGTGTGAATGCCATGAGCAGAGAATCAGTGCAGAATACAGTGTGTGAGTACAGTGTATCGGATGCCGTGAGCAGTTTATCAGATGTTGTGTTATGCATCGGATTATGTAAAGCAGTTTGTATATGGTTTGAGGCTGTGGTCAGGAAGAACATACCGGAATGCTGTAGAGGGCTAGGAGGTCGAATGTCCGCTGTAGCATCCCCATCATGGAGGCATTCATCTCCAATGACTGCCGGGTGTACCCAGAAGACGCCTGCAAAAGTATCAGATGCATCAATTTCTGTGGAATATCAAATAAACTAAAATGAAATGACTGTACAAAAATGCAGTAATACATACTGGAGGCAAGTCAGGGACACCGACAAGCTCGTGGTCAGCCGGTGGAGGAGCAAAGGGGATCTGGTAGGTCTCCCCATTCTGCTCTCGGAAAGTCAATGAAGTGGGCAGAACAGGCCAACCGGACCCTCGCCCCCGCTGAACCCCACCTCTGCCACGGACTCGAGCCCTCCTCGGCGCTCCCCCTCCAGCCCCTACTCCCGCTCCAGCCGCTGGCGCCGCAGGTCTCTCTCTCTCTGCTCGGTGGCCGCCGCTCAGAGGTTGCATGATAAAGGTCCGGACGTACTCTGAGTAATCGCCCTCGCCTCGGAAATCGTCTTCCTCCCAGCCGATGGTGTAGTCCGCCATCAGCTCGGCACTGAACCTCTCCGTATCCCGCATGTGCTCAAGAGGATGCACCAGGACTATCTGCTCAGGTAAGCCTAGGGTCTGGCGCAAGAAACGCTCACCCAGGTACCAAGCCCGACAGACGGAGCCCTCAAGCAGAATCCGGTAACGTGAGGTCTCATCGGCACCGGCGAACCGATCCCTCATCATCGCTGGCAGTGGAGCCCACGGCCGCTAGGTAATCTGAAAATGAAATACAGTTTGTTACCTACTGATATTTCAAATATGCAGTGGAAAAGCGAAACCTGAATGAACTGCAAGTAAAACATACCTCGGCAGGGGTGATGGGGTCGAAGTAGCGGCGGAAGAAGCTGAATGTCTCCCGCGGCCTCCGGGTGCATCTCCCGTCAAAGCGACGTGAAAAGGGGACGACCAGAGGGGTCACTGCATCGGGTATAGGAGCGAGCCTAGGAAAGTAGGCGTAAACCCACAACTGCAAGATAAATACCAGTACATTTATCAGATAAAGCAGAATACAGAATAGAAGGCAGAAATAGCAGAGCAGTGTTGTGCAGTGTATTGTGCAGAGTGTATAGTGTGAGTAGTGTACAGTCAGTGTAAAGCAGGGTATGTGTGTGCCGTGTATACAGTATACAGCAAGTGTAAAGCAGACTACAGTTTGTGCAGTATGCAGAGTACAGAAAATAAAGAACGGAAATGAAAGGCAGAAAAAGAAATGTACCTCCCAAGCACGCCAGTAACCCCCGAGCAACTGTCCACTGCCGCGGGAGGCTGAGCTCATATATCCATAAAGGGTGGTCAGAGTGGCGCCACCCCAGTCATAATGCAGAATGTCTCTGACATCCACCAGTGCGCTGAGAAGGCAGAGAGGCACTGTGTTCGCCCGGTCGGCGAAGATGGTCGTCCCAAATAGGAACATGAGGAAGCCGCGTGCATATCACTCTACGGCCACTGGGGTCATCGGAGCTGCATCAACGAGGAGGGGTTGGACCCGGAACTGCACCTCGAACCAAGAGTACCGGACGAAGCCAGGGCGCGCGAGAGGCGGTGCCGTGCCAAGTAAGTAGACCTGAGTCGCGGTCCACTCATCCATGTCAGTGTCAAAGGGGATCGGATCACCCCCTACCCCGATGCCGGTGAGCATCGAGAAATCGTAAGGGGTCATCGTCATGTCCCCGGTCGCAGACAAGTGAAACGAATCGGTGGTGTCCCACCACCTCTCCACTAGGGCGGCAAGAAGAGGTCTGCATGTCGTAAGCTGGGAGAGTCCCCTGCAAAAGGCGCCAAAGCCAGCCTGGTCTACGATGCGGCGAACTGCGTCGGGAAGCTCGGCGTACCACGCACGAGCGACGGTATTCCCATACCCACGGATGGTATGGGAATCTCCCTGTTTTCAAACAAGTAATTGCAAAACAATATAAAATGTACAGTTTTGAAGAAACAGTCAAAATCAGTGCAAATCTGGCATGCGTGCAAAGTTTTTCAGATTCAAACAGATACCGGGTGCCGGTGTGCTTATAGTGAACTACAACGTGTGATGCGTCAACGTGTGTGAGTGGTTCAGTGCAAATTTGGCATACGTGCAAGTTTTTCAGATTCAAACAGATACCGGGTGCCGGTGTGCTTATAGTGAACCACAACGTGTGATGCGTCAACGTGTTTGTGTGGCTCGTGCAAATGTGGCATGCGTGGAATTTTTTCAGATTCAAACAGATACCGAGTGCCGGTGTATTTACAGTGAACTACAACATATGATGCGTCAGTGTGTTTGAGTGGCTCGTGCAAATGTGGCATGCGTGCAAGTTTTTCAGATTTAAACAGATACCCGGTACCGGTGTGTTTACAGTGAAGTACAACATATGATGCATCAGTGTGTTTGAGTAGCTCAGTGCAAATGTGGCATGCGTGCAAGTTTTTCAGATTCAAACAGATACCGGGTGCCGGTGTGCTTATAGTGAACCACAACGTGTGATGCGTCAACGTGTTTGTGTGGCTCGTGCAAATGTGGCATGCGCGCAATTTTTTCAGATTCAAACAGATACCGGGTGCCGGTGTGTTTACAGTGAACTACAACATATGATGCGTCAGTGTGTTTGAGTAGCTCGGTGCAAATGTGGCATACGTGCAAGTTTTTCAGATTCAGACAGATATCGGGTGTCGGTGTTTGCAGTGAAATACGGTGTGTGCCGTGGTTTGAATGGTTCAAGGCTAGTGCAGTGTGTGCGCATGTGAGTCTTAAACAGATAATCAGTTGCAAACGCGTTTGTAATCAATTACAATATACTGTGTATCAGTGTATCGGAACTAAGCAATTAAAGAATGCAGCCAGTTATGATAATTGGCAGTTAAACATTCTACATCGCAGAAAGTAAAGTAGAGAAAGAAGGTTACCTCGGAAGCGCCGGAGGATAGGTGGGAGACAAGCTCGCGTAGCAGCAGCTCGGGGTCCAACGCCATGTCAAAGCTCCTGAACTGGCGTAGTCCGTCAGGTGGTAGAACGTGAATCGCCGGCCGGTAGGTCGCCGGGTCGAAAGGGCGCTCGCTCAACGGGAGGAGCTCGACCTCGGGATCCATCTCGTGATCCAAGGGAGTCCCACCGCATGGAATGTCATCGGCCATATCGAGAATGATGGGAAAATGGTCGAGGAATGAAAATAGGGTCGGAATACGAAGAGTCAACAGAAAAGTCAACCCCCGGGAGGGTGAAAAATGGCCGGAAAGGTCGGGATGGGAAAAAGGTATGGAAATGAAGAGGAAATCGAGGGGAACAAGTCCCAAAAAGGCGGAAATGGCAAAGGGAGCGCCGAAATGAAATTTCAATCGGTCGAAAATGTTCGAAACGCGATGAACTTCGCGAATCGAACGACGGAAAAGGCGCGAGAACGCAAAGAAATGAGGAAATGAGGAGAGAAAAAAGCTCTAGAGAAAGAGAGAGATGGTTTTCGGCAGAGGAGAAATAAGAAAATAGGGTTTAGAAACCCTATTTTAAAAGACCCGGGGTGAAAAATCAAATCTGCCCCGACTCAACAACTTTTTACCGGTCGGCAATATTTTGTGCCGGCCGGCAGAATATTGTGCCGATGGAATTTATTTTCAGCCGGTGGGCAGCCGGTGGCCTCCTAGCCCAGCCGGTGATGTTCCCATAGCCTTGTTTAGGCAATATGAGTGGTTTCTGGTCTTCATGGCCCAAGAAAGTGCAAGAAAGTGTATCTCCGACGCTCAACCGGCCTTCGTTTTGACCTCAGACCGTGTCTTCTGTGTGTGGCACTCAAATTCATGCAATGTTGTATCCTTTTGTATCCTTTTTCCATTTACAAGATTCAAAAGTTGCCCCGCGTGCGTTGCATGCATTCATCATATTGTACGGTGCGTTGCGTTGCACCGTCATGCACATCCCTCATGCATTGTCATGCATTTTATTACAAGTGTTGTCATGCATTGTCATGCACCTCAATACATACATCGCCTCGCACATCATTCGTGTTGTCGTGCATCTCCTTGTTTTGCATTATCATGCATTTCAAAAAGAAAGAACGTGCGTTGTCGCGCACACGAGTTCATTTGCGTTGTTTTACATTTCGTGTGGCATACGTGTCACACTGGCATTGTTTTATATTTCGTGTGGCATGTGTGTCACACTTGCATTGTTTTACATTTCGTGTGGCATGCGTGTCACACTTGCGTTGTTTTACATTCCGTGTGGCATGCGTGTCACACTTGCGTTGTTTTACATTCCGTGTGGCATGTGTGTCACACTTACATCATTTTACATTCTTATGAGGCATGCGTGTCTCATTTGTTTCATTAAGCATCGTTTACATCATTTTCCATTCCATGTGGCATGCGTGTCACACTTGTATCATTTCTCGTTTTCATAGGCACGTGTGCCTCGTTTTCATAGGCACGTGTGCCTCATTTGCGTAGGCACGTGTGCCTCATTTTGCATCGGCACGTGTGCCCTATCGTCATCGGCACGTGTGCCTCCTCACTTGCATGGGCACGTGTGCCCCCATCTTCATTGGCACGTGTGCCTCGTTTTCATTGGCACGTGTGCCCCGTCGTCATCGGCACGTGTGCCTCCTCACTTGCATGGGCACGTGTGCCCCCATCTTCATTGGCATGTGTGCCTCGTTTTCGTCGGCACGTGTGCCCCGTCGTCGTCGGCACGTGTGCCTCCTCACTTGCATGGGCACGTGTGCCCCCATCTTCATTGGCACGTGTGCCTCGTTTTCATCGGCACGTGTGCCTCATTCTCGTCGGCACGTGTGCCTTATTCTCGTTGGCATACGTGCCCTATTTTCATCGGCACGTGTGCCTCCCCATTTCCATTGGCATGTGTGCCTTATCTTCATCGGCACGTGTGCCTCACTTTCATTGGCATACGTGCCTCATTTGCATCAGCATGCGTGCCTTATTTGCATTGTCTTACATCCACCTTTTTATACACATTGCGTGCACGTGTGCATTGCTTTACTGATATGTGTTCAAGTTCCTTTTTATACACATTGCGTGCACGTGTGCATTGCTTTACTGATATGTGTTCAAGTTCCTTTTTATACACATTGCGTGCACGTGTGCATTGCTTTACTGATATGTGTTCAAGTTCCTTTATATACACATTGCGTGCACGTGTGCATTGCTTTACTTATATGTGTTCAAGTTCCTTTATATATACATTGCGTGCACGTGTGCATTGCTTTACTGATATGTGTTCAAGTTCTTTTTTATACACATTGCGTGCACGTGTGCATTGTTCAAGTTCCTTTTTATACACATTGCGTGCACGTGTGCATTGCTTTACTGATATGTGTTCAAGTTCCTTTTTATACACATTGCGTGCACGTGTGCATTGCTTTACTGATATGTGTTCAAGTTCCTTTATACACACATTGCGTGCATGCGTGCATTGCTTTACTCACATGTGTTCAATCCTACCATTTCTCTATGCACGACTTGCATTGTCACGCACTTTCGATTGCTTTGTCATGAATGTTGCTAACGACATTGTACCTGTTAAGTTTGTTTTCTTTTCAGGCACGATATTGTATGTACAGTTCATTTGAGGCCGGTGCAACCGGACGAGCCGCACAGGTATTGTATCCTCCGAGTGAGACGTATTGAGAATTGCATAATTCTCTTACATCCTTTCTGCATTGTAGTGTAGTCTGGTGTATGCTAGCTTATAACTGTCGCATGTGTGCTTCGTTACAGCTTTCTTTGCATGATCATAAGTTATGCTCGGCTTCTTGCATTGTCTTGCATTTTGCTCCTGCCTTCGGGCGCATACCTTGTTTGTCTTGCATGTTTGTCCAAGTCTTCGGCCTTGTCAAAAATGGGTCGTCTCTGGGCTTTGACATTCACTCCCGTCATTGTTATGACTTTCTAGTTCTGTCAAAGAGGGGCAACTGTAGACACCCCATTTTTGACCGTCCTCAAGACTTGGACGTCACCGCTTGAACACTCGGTGATTATCCATGTTTGTGTTTGTTTGGAGTTCCCGGAGTTCTCGGCTACGCGCCTTGCCTCAGGATCTCCGAACTCAACTGTTTTGTGTCTGGTTTTGTACCAAACACTTGTGTTTTGCCTTGGAGGGGCAGGGAATGCCTTGTGAGGCATCTCCACACACCACCGGCACTAGCTAGAGGCCACCAGCTGGTTTTTCTTGCCACCGGCAATATATGTTGCCGGTTGGCATTCATTTTTGTCAAAATGACATTTTTGGCTAGCCGACTACTGTTCATCTGCTTTTTAAGATATTTTGAAATAGCTGGCTGGCATTTGCTTTTCCTCCATACACGTGTATGGAGGGATGCCCCTCTTGTTTGCTTACTTGCTAAGCATTACAAGATTGCCTCCTCTATAAGAGGAGGCCTTCTCTCCCTTGCTCAAGGGTTAGAAAAATTAGAGCTCTTTGCTTAGAAAATACAGAGGAAGCTCTGGTTTTAGGATTAGGGTTCAATACATATCCTATCTCTATATTACTTTTGTGTGTGTTTTAGTTCATATTATTGCACACAAGCACCTAGTGCTTCACCTTCCTTGGGCTACTGAGGTTCTAAGGGCTTGTTCTTGATATTTTTGACTGGATTGGAGCTTAAGGAGGCAACAAGAGCACCCTTTGTGAAGAAGGTCAACAAGGGTAAGAAACTAGTCCTTTTTACCCCATTTTTGCATCCTATTTCTACCTATCTTAGAGCTATTTTTGTGCTTAGTGTTTAATACAAAAAAGTTCTGTTTTTAGGCTCTCTTGATAGTTTATTAAGAGTGTTTTGTGCTTTGGGGAAGTTTGACCCCTCTTAGGCCTTGTAAGGCCACTTTTTGTGCTATTTTGTGCAAGTTTCGAGACTTTGGTGTTTGGGCCTCTTCACCACTGAAATCTTGAGGGATTTCAGTGGTGGAGATGGTGCCTTGAAGTCTCCAAAAGGGGAGGGTCACCCCCTCTCTTTGTTGTCCTCGAAAGGGACTATTTTTGGTCTCTTAAGGAAGCCTTTGTTCAAGTGTGTGTTGATCATGTCTAGGCTGTATTTCATGCTTATTATGCTATAATATAATCATGTTGTGTGTTGGTTTTGGTACACCATGCATGCTTAGCATACCTACCATGTAATGCCTCCTTGATCCCTTAACATGCCTTAGGTTGTTAGCCTTTGTTTGAGCATGTTTTAGGCTTAGACTTGTGAATGTTTTGTGCCTATTTTGCCATGCTTTAGGTCTGTCCATAGTTGTTTGGATCGATTTTGGCATGTTTAGTATAGCTTCTTTGCATTTGTAGCTTGTCGGGCTTGTATGCCTCAAGTATGTGAATGTGTAGCATGTGTTGCTTGCATCATTTTGGTGGTTTGGAACCACCCAACATGTAATTTCAGTCCCTTTGGCATGCTCATATGCTTGCCTTAGTTGCCTCTTTGTTGCTTTGAGAGCATGCGTTGTATGCCCTATGTCTTGACCATTGTGCATGCTTTTGAATTTGAGCCACTTAGATGCCATCTAAGTAGTCCTTTAGGCTTGATTTTGTGTGCTAAAACTCTGATTTTAGTTGCTTAATTCTTGCCATGTTAGGTCTTGTCAAGTGTAGTTCAATGCCTCTTGGCTTGCCTTAAATACTTGGGCCATACTTGCATGCTTATGTTTGCTTCATTTGCGTAGGCTTGGCACCACATTCTAGCATGATTTTTAGAGCTTATATTGCATGCTAGCTGTCAATGATATCCCCTTTCAAGTATGCTTGAAAATTACTAGTTTAATGCTTAAGTTTTGGACCATTATATGTGCACATATGTGTGTGTGTGTTTAGCCTTCATGTTTGGGCATTTTGGCCACTGTTTTAGGCTTGTTTGAGGCTGCCTAACCGAGTTTAAGTCCATTCCTCCATGTGTTGTAGCATGCTTACTTTGTATGTTGTCACATACTTGGTCCCATTTGCATGATGTTGCATGCTATACATTGTTCTCAACATGTTGCTCTTTGCATGTTTGATATGTTTGCATGCTTGTTCCATGCCTTGCATGATTGTTTGTCTTGGTCGCATGCCTAACATACAATGTTTACTTGCATTGCCATGTTACATACCTAGCTTCACATGCTTAGGATTACCTTGCATGAACATGCATGCTTAGCCTCTTGAAGTAAGTGTGATAGAGGTTAAGCTCCCTTTATTGGGTTATTTGGTTTGCATTGCATTTGAAATTAAAGTGCACACTTCATTCTTTAGGCCATCATGCATGGAAATGCGTGATTGGTGGCTCGCGAATCGAGACATATGCCCCTTTGAGTCGCAAACATGATAAGGGACTTGTTTGGTGCATAAATAGCTTGAATTGCATTGCCATGCAAGTTTTGCCCTCTGCTGCTGTGAGTTGCAGGTTCTGCAGGAATTTATTGCCGGCCGGCAGTATTTAGTGCCGACCGGCAGTCAATAGATGGTCGGTGGATTCATTTTATGCCGGTGACCACAAATTCACTGCCGGTGATCATTTTACTTAGCCGGTGGGATCCCTCAGTATCCTGAGAGGCATTTATGAGACTTTGGCAATTTTCAGAAGAGCAAAATAGGGAAAACAGAGGCAGGCTAGGCATGGCAGTGCAATTCCGAGCAGAATCCGAGCGCGCATGCATTGAGCCTTCGCCCCGAGGCGGTTTACTGTTTTTCTTAGATTAATTAATTTGTTAATTTAATTAATTTGTAATATTTAATTAGCTTGCGTAGTTAATTAATTTGTATTATTCTTTTGGTCCCTCCGAGCGAGGGCAAATCTGTAATAAGTGTGGGTGAGTGGTGTGCATGTCTTCCAACCCCCACATCTTTCTTCCCTTTTATTTACCCGCTTATCATGGTAGATTAAGGCACGTTTATTTTAGCATACCTTATGCAATGCATGCGTGCATCCATGCATTTGTTGACATGCACTAGGCTCGGTACATCATACAACCGTATTGCATCTTCAAATCCAACTTGAATACGTGCATCAAATGATTGCATTTCACATGCCATTTTAGGGTTAGCCGAGCCTATCCTAATCACATTCTGTATGCGTTGCATTAGCCATTTAACATGAACTAGGATCATGCATATGATTACTAACTGGTTTATTGTTTTGGCACGGAGTACGATGTAAGTATTTATGCTTTAGTATATCGCATGCGTGTGAATGTTAACATGACAGTATGATTATTATGTGGCTAAATGCTTATATGAGATAAACTGTTTGAATGCCTGTGGGTGGAGGTTGGATTGCTTGAGTTGGAAAACTCGTTGAAATCCGTGTTTTAGCCTACTTGTGAGTAGCGAATTCCAAAGCACTTTCAAAACGAACGGATATGCAATGTTTATTTCCAAATTAGGCAATCTAGTCTATACTTGTTTGCTGCGCTCATAACATAGTAATTCTAGGCTAATAATTGGAATAAGAGCATGTAATGTGTTCAAAATCGGATATCACGGTTAGTAGAGGCCGGTCTTCGGACCGGGCGAAAGGGGGTGCTCATAGCTGACCTTCCCCGATCATACCCAAGCTCCCGAGCCAAGACAACTTTGGTGATGACGGACACGTGGCCTTCGACACTGAGTCAGGGTTTCTTAAATTTTCCATTTTAAAAATATTTAGGTGGCGACTCTGTATCTGGCAAAGCAGTCCATGTTTGGCACTACTTTTCAAAAAAATCTGTTTTCTCAAACGATTTGCCAGAGTTGGACTCTTTGGTTCAGATTAAGAACCGCAACAAACAAAACAGGGGAGTCCGAACTGTAGCGGTAGCGAGGTCCCTCGCGGGCGCTGTCTACACCACGCCAATTCCATACGAGCAAGTGGACATTGAGCCGCTTGAGTCTGATCTTGAGACTTGATTTGGGTAACATTCTAGTTTTGTTAGGCTTTACTCAATTTCAATGTATGTTTTTTGTTAGTTGGCTTTCATCTTTTTTGGATTTTCATATGTAAAATGCCCGCTGCTAGCGCTCAATTTATGAATGAAAATTTTATATGCTCTCAAATTATTTCTCGTATTGTTTGCTATATGAGTATATAGTTGGGAGAATCAGCAGTTAGAACAAAATGTCAAGATTACGTGAGACGGCAGACTTAATAGCCCATTAAAATTAGGGATCTGATTTAATCATAGACCAAATGAATTCATGACTACTGTACAGATCAAGCAGTTCGTGGAACGGCTAGGGCACTCAAGCCGTCTAGATTGATGAATCAGCCCTTGCCCCAGCTAGTTCATGAACGTAGAACGCCGAATAACACATTAATTATGAATCTTGTACTGAAGAATCGATTCGTGGAACGACTAGGGCACTCAAGCCATCTAGATTGATGAATCTGCCCTTGCCCCAGCTGGTTTATGAACATAGAACGCCACGTTACTTATGAATCTTGTACTGAAGAATCGATTCGTGGAACGGCTGGGGCACTCAAGCCGTCTAGATTGATGAATCTGCTCTTGCCCCAGTTAGTTCATGAACGTAGAACGCCGAATAACACATTAATTATGAATCTCGTACTGAAGAATCGATGCGTGGAACGGCTGGGGCACTCAAGCCATCTAGATTGATGAATCTGCCCTTACCCCAGCTGGTTCATGAACGTAGAACGCCGAATAACACGTTACTTATGAATCTTGTACTGAAGAATTGATTCGTGGAACGGCTAGGGCATTCAAGCCGTCTAGATTGATGAATCTGCCCTTGCCCTAGCTGGTTCAAGAACGTACAATGCCGAATATCAGTGGTTGATGGGGCGATTGGGGCATATGACACAGTCGGCGCCAGGTTGTTGACGCTTTAATATTAACGAGATTGCCTCGGAGGTGCTGCCCTCGTAGGGAATAAATGGGTGTGTACTTCGTGAACGAGGGTCCTATTTATGTGCTCAGTCAATAACTCAGTCCAGCTCTTTGAGGAAGATTAAACAAGTGCGAATGTCAAATAACCTTTTCTTCAACAACAGAGGTGAAGCGAAGACGCTAACTGAGCTGGGAGGTGCCATGAGTTGAAGCGATGAACCTTCACACACGGGCAGTAGGACTTTGAGGGATCGGGAGAGACACCAATCTCCTCGTCATCGAAGTAGGTCGCCCAAGAGGGACAAATAGCCACAGCGTAAGTCTCCTCAACCCCGTCTTGGAAGAGAATCCGACGCTACTCCTCGCCCATTGAGTTTCGCGGTCTTCGTGGGTAATAGACCAATGACAGAGGCGGATTTGATCATTCGAGATCCAAACATGGTAGTCAAATTTGCTCGACAGATTTTTCCACCCGAAGTTCAGCAGTCGATGGTAGGTCGGCCAGACTTCGAAGTGTTTTGTAAAGGCGTTCACGGGGCGGTGAGGGGACTGTACATGGCTTATGAGATTGGCATGCGTCTCTACGCCGCTCGCCGAGACATAGAACAGAGAGATGAACGCATTCGGAAGTTAGAAGCTCGTGCCGAGAAGGCCGAGTATGAACTAAGAAAAATCAAGTCTGCCGAGCCCCAATCAACCAGCCACCCCAACCCGGTTGTCGAAGAGAGGGTTACTCAAAGGCTGATTAGTGATGCGATCGCCGATCGTGGTACGGCTAGCATGTTTGCGATTGAGACTGTGAGAGCCGCGACCTATGAAAAAGGCTTCCATGATGGCCAACTGGTCAGAATTCAGAAAACCAAAGAGAAACTCGCCGAAGAAGTTTGCTGATGTGAAAATCATGGCTTTAAGCACGGTTGGATCAAGGCATCTCAAGCCGCGAAAGCTCTGCGAGCTTTGGGCATTGATTCGGCATTACCACTTTACCAACGTAATCATTTTCCGTTTTCCGCCTTTGAAGTCGAAAAGAGTGAGGATGAGGGCGATGTCGTATAAAAATACTATGTAATTATGTAATTATTTTCTGATTGAATAAAACGTCATATTTTAAATGTTTCATTGTAATTTGCATTCGGTACACATGTGTTTGCATGTGTTTCATTGTATAAACATTGACCGGCCCAAGTCAACCAGGCATTTAATTCCGAACGATTATATGCCGGCCTGTTATGAGCATTTATTAAATATATATTTGGCATACGTGTCATGCACGGTCGAGGCACCGATGAGGCTCCGAATTCGGAGGCTTTTATCAGCCCAAAGGCGTCATGCGCCGATGAGATTCCAAATTCGGAGGCTTAATTGGCCCAAAGGTGTCATGTACTAGGGGCTCCGAATCCGGAGACTGTCAGCCCATCTATAATTGCCATTTAGAGAATTAGGCCATTTTAACTCTAAAAAATTGAAAATTAGTACACGGAGTGGCTGTGGCCAATATCGATCGGCGTTCGTCTTTTGGAGTTCAGTGTTTAATGAAATCGCCTCGGGGTCACTGCAAGGATTAGAAATAAATCGCCTCGGACTCTTCGTACCAGTAACTTTATTTACTGTGTTCAGACTTGATTTAAAACAATTTTGTTGCGTAGGGTTAGATAAGTGTGAACGCCAAATGAAGTTTTCTTTAACAGTAGAGGAGAAGCTCGAGCTCTGGCTGAGGTTGATATTGCAATGAATCGCAGCAGGGAACCCACCCGTGCGAAAGGTAGGGCGTTCAAAAAACGGGAAAAACGTCAGCCTCCAAGTCGTCGTAGCAGATCACCCCGAAGGGAGAAACAGCAACAGGAAAGTTCTCCGTAATCACGACCGAGAAATGAGGACGACGTAGCGTCGCGACCGTTGAGTTTTACTGTTTTCGTGGGGAATTCCTTTCTTGTCCTAGATCTTGGCCTTGACGTTGTCTATGGTGTCAAAGCTCTCTACATCGAGGGTGATTGTCTCGCCGGTGTGAACATCATGGATTCAAGAGCGGTCAGATCAAAGCATTTCAAGCTGCGAATGCTCTCCGAGTAGCGGGCGTTGATTCGGCGCTGCTGCTGTACCAATATGACCACTTCCCCTTTTTCGCCTTCGAAGTTGTGAAGGGTGACGAAGGCGAAGCCGTATGAAAATAGATATTGTCATGCTCGAACATGGATTGCGTTTTTGTAATTACTATTTAATAGAATAAAATGTTTTATTTTAAAAGTTTATCTCATTCTGAATTTTTATATGCTTAATGAAGCATCTTACTTCGAATGTTGGCACGTTTTGTTTTGTTCATGCGTTTGTGCCGGCTTAACTTACATATCCTTGCTTTGATGTGTAAATGTTTTTTCATTCTGTAGGGTGCTCCGAATTAGGAATATTACTCGGCCCTTGACCGTCGCCCGGTAGGACACTATTTGGTCAGCCGAATTTGGAGGCTTTATCGGCCAAAGACGTTATGCGCCGATGGGGTTTCGAATCTGGAGAATATTTGGCCAATCGTGATATCCACGAAGGGCGCTTCGAATCCGGAGGATTTTTCGGCCCAAAGACATCATGCGCCGATAGGGCTCCGAATCCGGAGACTTTTTGGCCAATCGTGATATCCACGAGGGGTGCTCCGAATCCAGAGACTTTTTTTGGCCAATCGTGATATCTACGAAGGGCGCTATGAATTCGAAGGCTTTTTCGGCCCAAAGACGTCATGCGCCGATGGGGTTCCGAATCCGGAGGCTTTTAGGCCAATCGTGATACCCACGAAAGGTGCTCCGAATCCGGAGACTTTTTCGGCCCAAAGACGTTATGCGCCGATGAGGCTCCGAATCCGGAGACTTTTTGGCCAATCGTGATATCCACGAGGATTGCTCTGAATTCGGAGACTTTTTTTTGGCCAATCGTGATATCCACAAGGGGTGCTCTGAATCCGAAGACTTTTTTTTGGCCAATCGTCATATCCACGAGGGGTGCTCCGAATCCGGAAACTTTTTTTGGCCAATCGTGATATCCACGAAGGGCGCTCCGAATCCGGAGGCTTTTTCGGCCCAAAGACGTCATGCGCCGATGGGCCTCCGAATCTAGAGGCTTTTAAGCCAATCATGATATCCACGAGGGGTGCTCCGAATTCGGAGACTTTTTGGCCAATCGTGATATCCACGAAGGGCGCTCTGAATCCGAAGGCTTTTTTGGCCCAAAGACGTCATGCGCCGATGGGACTCCAAATCCGGAGACTTTTTGGCCAATCATGATATCCACGAAGGGCGCTCCGAATCCGAAGGCTTTTTCGGCCCAAAGACGTCATGCGCCGATGGGGCTCCGAATCTGGAGGCTTTTTCGGCCCAAAGACGTCATGCGCGATGGGGCTCCGAATCCGGAGACTTTTTGGCCAATCGTGATATCCACGAAGGGCGCTCTGAATCCGGAGGCTTTTTCAGCCCAAAGACGTCATGCGCGGATAGGACTCCGAATCCGGAGACTTTTTGGCCAATCGTGATATCCACGAAGGGCACTCCGAATCTGAAGGCTTTTTCGGCCCAAAGATGTCATGCGTTGATGGGGCTCCAAATTTGGAGGCTTTTTCGACCCAAAGATGTCATGCGCGATGGGGCTCCAAATCCAGAGACTTTTTGGCCAATCGTGATATCCACGAAGGGCGCTCCGAATCCGGAGGCTTTTTCGGCCTAAAGACGTCATGCGCCGATGGGGCTCCGAATCCGGAGGCTTTTAGGCCAATCGTGATCCCACGAAGGGTGCTCCGAATTCAGAGACTTTTTCGGTCCAAAGACGTCATGCGCCGATGGGGCTCCGAATCCGGAGACTTTTTGGCCGATCGTGATATCCACGAGGGGTGCTCTGAATCCGGAGACTTTTTTTTGGCCAATTGTGATATCCACGAGGGGTGCTCCGAATCCGAAAACTTTTTTTGGCCAATCGTGATATCCACGAAGGGAACTCCAAATCCGGAGGCTTTTTCGGCCCAAAGACGTCATGCGCCGATGGGGCTCCGAATCCGGAGGCTTTTAGGCCAATCGTGATATCCACGAGGGGTGCTTTGAATCCGAAGACTTTTTGGCCAATCGTGATATCCACGAAGGGCGCTCCGAATCCGGAGGCTTTTTCGGCCCAAAGACGTCATGCGCCGATGGGACTCCGAATCCGGAGACTTTTTGGCCAATCGTGATATCCATGAAGGGCGCTTCGAATCCGAAGGCTTTTTCGGTCCAAAGACGTCATGCGCCGATGGGGCTCCGAATCCGGAGACTTTTTGGCCAATCGTGATATCTACGAAGGGCGCTCCGAATCCGGAGGCTTTTTCGGCCCAAAGACGTCATGCGCCGATGGGGCTCCGAATCCAAAGACTTTTTGGCCAATCGTGATATCTACGAAGGGTGCTCCGAATCCGGAGGCTTTTCGGCCTAAAGACATCATACGCTGATGGGGCTCCAAATCCGAAGGTTTTTTCTGCCCAAAGACGTCATGCGCTGATGGGGCTCTGAATCCAGAGACTTTTTGGCCAATCGTGATATCCACGAAGGGCGCTCCAAATCTGGAGGCTTTTTTGGCCCAAAGACATCATGTGCCGATGGAGCTCCGAATACGGAGGCTTTTTTAGTCGGAGCACTTTTTAACTAGATTTCCCAATGGGTGGGACTACAACTTTTCAACAAGAACCCTTGCATTACAAAAGTGGAATGTGTACATAGTGAATCATTTAGAACTAGGATCATTCCCCACAAGTCGGGTTTAATGACAGAATTTTCGCGAGTGCGTCGGGTTCTCGGGCCGTAGCAGACTCATTTCTAACATATTTCTGAGCCGATATGGAATCTATCCGATAATGGCCGTCTCAGTTAGGACCCGATTTTCTATCAGCCAGCTTCTTGTCATCCAGAAGTACCTTCAGGATCAACTCACCTGGTGTGTAGTGGCGCAGCTGAACGCATTGACTATCCGACTTGGCAAGCTACTGCTGATAACGCCTAGGGCTTCCGTGGCTTTTCGCTAGGGAGCTGTTTGACATCGTTGAGGCTATTTTGATTTGGGACTTCCAGAAAGGAGATAGCATGCTCGTGCGGATTGCTGGGAACCACGGATTTGCTCAATGCCGTGTTCAGTCGGGAAGCGTAGCAGCTGATGATAGGTGCTTGGCACGGCCTGAATAGTATGCAACCAAGTTCGCCCTATGATGAGATTATATGGCGAAGGGAGCTTGACAACAAAGAATTCCACATCCACTGTCTGGGAGCCCACTCGAACGGGTAGTGTGATTTTTCCCAACAGGTACTCTGGATTTGCGATGAAGCCGAATAATAGATAAGGAGCCAAAGACAGGTCTGATTCGTTGAATCCGAGTTTGATGAAGGTCTCGTAATATATAATCTCCGAAGTGCTCCCCTGGTCTATGAGGACGCTTTCAACGGTAAATCGGTTTACGTGTAGTTCAATTACCAATGGATCAATGTGGGGGAGTGTTATGCCGATGAGATCGAAATCGTCGAAGATAATACTCAGAGCTTCGTGGGGCCATTTCGTTGGTGTGCGTTGCTTCTGGGGGGCTAACTAAATTGCGTGTATGGTAAGAGGCGTTAGAAGGCTGTATATTATATGAATGACGCCGAGTGGAGATGAATCCTACCGACGGGCAACTGTTTTGATTGCGCTCTTTCGGACATATTGCTGGAGCCGACCATCTTGCACCAATTCCTCAAGGTGGTCTTTCAAAGCATAGCAATTGTCCGTATCATGACCGTGATCTTTGTGATATTCACACCGCCTGTCCTGCTTTCTTGTGTCAGGAGGTCCCACCATTTTGGACAGCTATTTGAAGAACGGAAGGTGTTTGATTTTGGACATAACCGAGCTGATTGGCTCTGACGGCTCCGTATATTTCTTGTCGGCGCGCTTTGTATGCCTACTATCAACTTGCAATTGCTCATTTGCTTGGTGTGAGCATAATCGCTTGATCGATGAGAACCCCGTCTCTTGTCTCGTTTAGCCCACTGTCGTGGTTCAGGGCTTTGAGGTGGCGCGGAACTTATTGGCTAAGCAATTTCAGGAGGGGCCGTTTTGTTGGCCATGTATCCGACTTTAACCAGCAGGGCATCATCTTCCACTTTGTAGTATTCCTCTACTTTCTTCATCAACCCTCAGACTGTTTTTGGGGGTCTTCTAGTCAAGGAACTGTGGAGGGCACTATCTGAATATAATTCCATTTTGAAGGCGGTGATGGCCATGGAGTCATTGCAAGTGTCATTGACAAGATTAAAGCATTTCTAATATCGCGCCGAATATGCTCTTAGTGTTTCTCCTGGCAGGATTTGCATTGCCCAGAGAGAGTCGGCTTGTTTCGGCTAGACCTCGTTGGTGATGAATCTGGCCCTGAAGGATTTCTGTAATTGGTGGAAGGTTTTGATCGAAGCCGACTCTAGTTTATAATACCACATGACAGCCAATGGTCCCAAACTACTGGGAAATATTCGGCACATGAGGGTCTCGTCGTCTGCATGCAATGTCATGGCTTGCTTGTAGTGGCAGATGTGGTCGATGGAGTCTGATTTGCCGTCGTACAAGGTGAATGACGGTGCTTTGAATTTCTTGGGTATCACTGCCTTTGCAATATGTCGTATGAAGGAATCGTGTTGATCTTCATCCGAACTGTTCCTTCTTCGCTTGTGCCTTATACAGGACTTTCTTCAGAAGAACTAGTCATTTCAGGTCGCCCCTTCTTCCTGGGCTCCGGGGATAATGAATCAGAGTCGCTATCAATGTCGTTTTGTCGGGCTTGAGGTCGTTGACCACCTACCCTCACAAGTCGTTCCGAGCCTTGGTGTGCAGCTTGTTTGGATTTCGCCACCTCCAAGGCCAAATCCTGATGGAGACGTTCGTTATCTGCGATCATGTTCTCCAACCTTTGTTCGTTTTGCTTTGCTTGTTCTATGATCGCTTGCGTTGCTTTATGCTCTGGAGTCGAGGGTGAGGCGAAGTTCAGAGCGCGTCTCACAGGGATGGTCTCCGGTCCAAGCATGTTTGATGGAGTGAGGTCATCTCTCTGCGTGGTTTCATCAGTGACTATTGAAGGGTCTTCCGTTACGCCAACCATGGATGTGTTTGAGTATTCTCACAGACGGCACCAGTTGTGGAGAAGTGAGTTTGGAAATACTCTTCTGATCCCGAGAGACGCTAGTGATCCTCTTCTAGTCACCTGAAAAGAAATAAACACTCCGGTCGGGGGTGCCGGAATTAGCACTCCGACGGGCAAGTCAGTCTCTAATCTCTGAATTGCTTATATTTTAAGTAAAGTGTAATAGTTCTCACATACGTTTCTCTGATGGGTGATCCCGTATTTATAGTATTTTCTTTGGGCCTTTGGGCTGGGCCCATCCTTGTTCCGTCACATGTATCTATACTCGGCGTTTGTTCTACTGGCTGGGATACTGATTATTTTATTCAGCTCCTTGATTGGCTGGGGTATATGCCGAATAAAGGTTACGTTTTTGGATTGGACACGCTCATCCGTTCCTATGGATCTAATAAAATTCGGCTCCCACAATCTTATAATGGTGAACACTTTACCACGAGAAACACGAGAAGTTTCCGAAATGAAAGTAACATCAGCGTTCTGCTCTGATTTTGTGATTCTTCAAATATTTCAAAATCTTTCATAGTTTGAAGGAAAAAAATTTTAGAACTATACAAGTAAAAAACTTTCCAAGCTATCTAATATTGTAAAAGAAATATAAAGAAATATTTTACAAGTTACAATTGATTTAATTAAAAATATAAAGACCAAAATTAATATTTAGTTTTATATTTAAAATATGAACAAACTTAATCCATATGATGCATCTGGTTTCATTCTCCATTGTTTATATATATATATATATTATATAACAAAGGTAATAAGGAAGCTCAAAGGAAACAAACTATAGCGACCCTAATTTTTTCTTAAGTCATTATTTTTTAATATTATTATTATTACTTTATTTTATTTTATTTTTGCTTTATTAATTACGTGAATACATGAGAATTTAATGTGGTATTTAATTAATTTAATGTGATATTTAATTATATATAATTAATCTGAATATTTATATATTTATATATTTTATATATTGATAAAATATATATCATATTTATGTATGTTGTATTTATGTTGTATTTGTATAATATAATATAATAGTTATTAGGTTATATAGTTACGATTAGGTTGTAATAGGGCTGTTATTAGGAAAAGGAAAAGAAAAAAAAATCAAAACCAGAGCAACAGCCAAATGAGCAAAACAAAATCAAAACCAGAGCAGCAGCTGAGAGAGAGAAAGCCAAGACAGAAAGATAGCGAGAGAGAGATGAGAGGGAAAAAGAAGGGGTTAGAGTTTTATTTTAGTGGCTTCATTAATTCTCAGAATATTTATTTGATTTTTTAAAAATAATTGTGAGTGCAAAACCCATTTCCCTTAATTTATATTTATTTCGTTGTTTTTGTTTTTTTCTTTGATGTTGGTTTGATATTATATTGGCATAAAGATGTCGGATTGATTTCAATTATTTTGGTTAGTTGTGTATGTAAGGTTTAGGGTTTTTTATATGTTTATTTTATGGTTGTAATCACATTCATAGATATATGAAATTAAAATAAATTAAGAATCCATAGATAAATTTCAAATACTCCAACTTCGAGAATTATTGTTTTATTTGAGTGCTGGTGAGAAAAAATACATAAAAAAAGTGAGAATTATAAGATTGATTTGAATGCCTCAGACTCGACATTGCTATGTTTGTTCTCATGAGTAGATGATGGGTTGTGTATATATATATTGTTGCCTCGTTCTCAGGAGTAGACGAGTGCTTTGATTTACGCGCATACGTATATGCTAACCGTCCGGGGAGTGTGGGTCAAACTCGGGATGATATCCCCATGCAAGTTTGGCTTCAGAGCAGTTTGTTCTCGTGAGTAGATGAGGAGTTGTGTATATATTAATTTTATGACTTTAGTATTTTGATAGTTTGGCATTGTGGGTTATTTTCTAACTTTACATTGTTTAAGTTGTTTAGACTATTTGTTATTACTTTAATGTTGGAGGTATTGGATAGTCATGAATTTATGATCGATGGTTTGGTTGACGTTTGTTAATTTTTTTTTATCCCTTGTATTTTATTTTATTTTATTTTTGGGCATTGAAATTTACTTAAACCAGATTGGGATGAAAAACATTTAGATTTTTGTTTCACCCCTAGTATTTGGATGATGGAATATTGATTGGAGTTTAGTTCTAATTTAATATTTAGTTGTCCAAATTTTAGGGTGTGACACAAATCAAATTTGATGAGGCAAAATCCGTAGAGCAGATCAAGATAGAGACAGAGGCAGAAGTCCAACAATTCTAAAATTGGTGAAGCAAATTTGATTTTGGCGAGACAAAGAGCTGGGAGTCAAATAATAAAGCAAGGGTTCATTATTCTTTATCTTTCATGCCATCCTTATCTACCATCTACACCACAAATTTACTGTGTTTTCATCTTTTGCGATCAGAGTTCATTAGGTATTCTTTCTCTCTTTCTCACTCTTGTCAAACACACACAATACCTCTATCTTTGTCACTTATTTACAATTTTCTTGTTTTAGGCATAAAACTTGATACAATCTGAAAAATCTAATCTTTTAACTCATGAATTTATTAATTTTCATCTTTTAATATAAAAGGTTAGTTGTGATTTAGTATTATTGTATTTATATTGTGATTTTATATAATGTCTTGCAACTATTTGTTTAAATGCTTCAATGGGATTTTGCATTATTTTGCTCTGTTTTTATTTTTATTTTTATTTTTTAACCCTTTTTTCTATTTGTAAGAATGAATAAGATGACAAAATAATACTAATCTCTTTTCACACCATCAGTTCAAGAAAGATTCTAAAGCCCCATCTTTATTTATTCATTTATTTATTTATATATATATATATATATATTTTTGCATTCGTAAACGTGGTATTTCTAAAAGTCCCAATTAAGTGATTAAATCATGCTTATCTACTAGAGAAATGCATATCGCTTTCAGTTGTAATCATTTTTACTCTAGCACTTTGTACTAGTTTATTTTTTAAATATTATTTATTAATTGTAAATATACAATTACTTAAATAGTGAAATCTTGATTTACAGGTGGGAGATATAGTTATTCTAAAAAGTATCATTAGGCCAACAGAAACAGCGGCAATCGGAGTATTTAAAAGCACAGACTCATCTAAAGAAATAGAAGGGAAAGAACTAGGACCTGACTATTAGGAGGTACATGTTCAAGTGCCAGTCAAACCTAATGAGAGCTTGATCCGATCATATGGACTTGTCAAAACAATTGGACAAGCTATTGGAGTTCATGTTGCTTGGCCTGCTCCATTTGTGGTATATTTCTTTTGTAAATACTAATTTATATTAACTTAATATAGCTTCAATTACCTTTATATGTTTATTTTTTGGATGCAGATTTCACAAGTTATGGATGCTAGTCGAGAATATTTATACAAGTGAGGTTGAGAATTGGAGAACTGAATTTGTTTTGATAATTTGTCTCTCCAAAAAATAGATATCATTATGGCTTTTTAGAACTTATGATTGAAATAATTTTCTTTTAAATTTTTTTTTTTTTTTGCTTTAACTTTGTTAGTATGGTAGAATATTTTATAATTTTGATTATGATTTGTATTTCAATATTAATAAATTTATATTTTTAGATAAAAAAATAATTGTAGTTTGAATTTTTTTTTTATGTTTTTGATGTGACGATCCTATGGTGGTAATATTTGTTTATTATTATGAAAATAGTACAGGATAAATGGATATCAAATTAATATAGGATGTGACAATTAATATTCAATTTTTAATAAAATCAATTCAATTTTTACAGGCATTTACGCATGCTTAGTTGTGGCTTTTAAAAGTATTAATGAAAAGAATATATAAGTGGCATTTCATAGTAGTAGTAGTAGTAGCTTTGTAAAGTGTCACTAGAATAAGCTCCAATGGCATTTATATCAATTTAATGGCACAAATGAATTGGATTTAGTGGTATTTATGAAATTGTTAAAAATATCAATTGTGGCATAACAAGTGCCATTAAAAATCCATATAGTGGCATTTTTTAGATTGTAAGTCTTCTTTAATGGCACTTGATAGCATCACGAATAGTGTCTACCATGACATTAAAGTGTCACTGAAAGTCTTTAGCCTTGATGGTATAATGTCACTTACAAGTGTTATTGAAGTGCCACTAAACCTTTTTTTAATGGCGCTTGATAATGTCACAAATAGTGTCTATCATGACATCAAAGTGCCATTAAAAGTCTTTAGTCATGATGATGTAGTGGCACTTGCAAGTGTTACTAAGGTGTCACTACTATCTACCGTGGCACGAGTATAACTGAAACTTGTTTAAAATGCCACAAGACTAAAAAATGTCATTAGAATAATAATTTTATAATACTTTCAAATGTCACTAAACTAAAAAAATGTTATAATGTGCAATACATTTCCTTTAATTCCATGCATCACTATTGCTAAGGAATTTGACTTTGGTGTCACAAAAACCAAATAACTTTGCAAGCCTGTTTAGACATTGGTTGTCTGGCAGGACAGCCTAGTCGTACAAACCATTGCTAGGCATTTTCAGTGTGGTCACGATCACTTGCGTCATTCCATCAATTGAACTTACGTTGAGTTTCCGTTTGACTTGATTTCTTGTCCTAAGGGTTTTGTCTTTGAATTCTTTCTTGGATATAGCATTAAAGTAATGCAATAAGCTTGGATAGGTTATGACTCATTACTTCGAAATAAATTTATCATGCCCCTAAAAAATGATGCATTTGACTTGTACATTAAACGCTTAAACATTTGTTTTCTTAGTCTGTTCATTGGGGATTGCTAAAGGATAAAGTAGGAGAGATATATGGAATTGGCACGTCCTTGTTTTGAAAAGGAGCAAGATCATGTTAACATTCGTCATTAACATTTCCTTCTCAAAAAAAAGAAAAAAGAAAAGGGATTACTCGTTAATATGCCAAATTTGCAGTATATTGAGTTTTGATTCCCAGCCACATACAAAGGAACTTAGCTTACTACATTGAAGAACCCAATATTCATGAATTGCAATAACACTAAAAAGCATGTTTTGGGTAGAGATTTTGAAAGAAAAAGAAAAAAAGTGAGGACAATATGAATGAAATATGATGATGTAGTTTTGTCGGATGAGGAATGGATCGGACAGGGTCCGGATGCTCCATAGGATGATTGAACCTCGTCTCCCCAGTTGTACTTGCACCAAGTCCGTCGAGAAAGACCTCGGAGGTGGGGTTCCTTCTTGAGGACCCTTCGATGTTTAAGTTAGATGAGTCTCTAGTAGAAAAATGGAAGCTTTTAGCTTAGAGAGACAGTAGAAGGTCGTTAGAGAGAGAGAGTGATTACTTGTATATATTGATTTCTTCCATACCTTTTTAGCCTCTTCGCTTACCGTGCCCTGTCAGTCGACCTGTCCTATCAGCCGTAAGTCTATGGTAGTGTTGTCATGCCGTAGACTTCACAAAAGGAGGCTGCTTGTCTCTTCTTCTTGTCTGGCCCCTGGGCCTAAGTTGGGTTAGGAATTGTTTGGACAGCCCATTGGGCCACTTATTTGGGCTATGCACATCAGTAGTCCCCTATTCCCGAGTGCAGCTTTAGTCCAACGAAGGGAATAAGAAAGAATAAAGTAGTCCCCCAAGTCACGGAAGGAAGCAGGGCGACGGTGGCCAAATTTATTGAGCAAATGAGTGGATGCTGCGATAGAGGTAGGACCACTCAAAAACCAACTGGGCAAGGCGCAATGAGAGTTAAAGGGAGTAAAGTTGGAGATTTGGGCCGGCGCAAAGCGATGCAGACTGCATGCGCCGAGAGGAGTCGGTATGTGCGAAATTGTGAGGAATGTAAAGTGCTAGCCCTTGTGTAGAGCAATGCAACCGAGGCTAAGGCCTTTGGAAGGTCGGCTGAGGACCTGGGCAGTCGATTGATGGATTAGCTCATACTGTAAGTTTGTACTCAGTTTGACTGAGGCTTTTTGGTGCTCGGTCTGGCCGAGATCTTGATGTGCTCAGGCTGGCTGAGGCTCTGTGGGTGCTCGGTCTGGGAGTCTTTTGTACACTCAGTCTAGCTAAGGTCTTTGGGCTCGATTTAACTGAGGCTTCGGACGATCAGCCGATGTAGAAGAAGTTGAATACCTTACTTGTAGAATTAGACCTAGTCTTGTTGAGTTTGTTTAGCCTGCAGGGTCTCACTCGGTTTGCAAAGCGCGTTGGACGGTCAGTTAATGGTTTTGGAGGTCGACTGATGACCGGGGGGTCGAACTATGACTGTTGGAAGTCTTAAAGGTTGGCTAATTTTTGGAGGTCGGCCGATGACTGTTGGTAGCCTTGGAGGTCGGCCGAGCAGTTTTGGAGGTTGGCGAAGTACTTTGGTGGTCGGCCAGTGCTCTTTGGCAATAGGCCGATGGATTTTAGATGGTCGGCTATTGCTCACAAAGTGCGTGGTGGAAGAAGCGGTCCCTATTGTTGCTAAGGACGACTGTTTTGGACTTGATCCTAATTTTGACGAACAATTTGTAGAGGCGAAGGGGTAGAAACTGGTAGTTCTCGTTGGAACATGGCTTGGTTTTGCTCAATCAAGTGGTTAAAACTGTCGGTGTTTCTTCGTGAAGTATGGAAATGGATTGTTTGGGTTAGGAGGCTCGGCTGGGGCCCTTCTTGTAGTGCCTTGGAGGGCTTGGTTGTTGCGTGAGCGTGCTTGGACACACCGTCGAGCCATTACTTTACCTAATGTGATGGTGCTCGGTGAGTCCGTGTGAACAGTGAGCTGGCTTTTTGTAGGCCATGTCGGTGGACCTTCTTCAGAGTTCAATATTTTGGTCGGAGAAGGTACTTCATCAGTCAAATATGATAATAACATGAGCAATAATGGGTCTCAGTATGCTGACAATGACGATGAGAAGCTCCAAAACAGAGTGGTGATGGAGGCTTTTGCCAATATTTCAGCCATGAAAGCAATATATGCCCACTTACAGTGTGCTTAGTCTCCGTTTGATGTTGATGGCATTCAAGCTGTGGAGCAGCTGGTCACCTCCCAAATGTTTGTCTTCTGCATAGTGGTTTTCCACATGGAGGCCTTTCGCATAGAGGTCTCCCATATGGTGGTCTTTCGCATGGTGGTTGTCCTTCCATATAGTGGATTTCCTCATGGAGGTCTTCTATATGGTTGTTGGTCGCCCATTGGGATCGGGCGATTGGTCTCCCACATGGGGGTCTTAGAAATGATCTAGGGCAGACAGCAAACTGACGTATATTTAGAGCTTGGTCCCAAGTCATGATGTTAAACTCCTTCATTGTTGCTTGTGCTCATATTAGAGGAGTGGTTATCTGTGTGGTTTGGAGTCTTCTCCATGCTCAGTCTGGCTGAGACTTTGTAAACTCGGTTTGGCCAAGGTCTTCATGCTCAGTCTGGCTGAGGCTTTAAGTAATTTGGTCAGGACTCCCCCTTGGTGCTTAGTCTTAAGTAGTGCTCAGTCTGTCTGAGGCTTTAAGTAGTGCTTAGTCTGGCTGAGGCTTTATGTAACTCGGTCTAGCCGAGGTCTTCGTGCTTAGTTTGGCTGAGGCTTTAAGTAATGCTCAGTCTGGCTGAGGCTTTATGTAACTCGGTCTGGCCAAGGTCTTCATGCTCAATCTGGCTGAGGCTTTCAGTAGTGCTCAGTATGGCTGAGACTTTTTAGTAGTGCTCAGTATGGCTGAGGCTTTAAGTAATTTGGTCAGGACTCCCCCTTGGTGCTCAGTCTGGCTAAGGCCTTAAGTAGTGCTCAGTCTGGCTGAGACTTTATGTAACTCGGTTTGGCCGAGGTCTTCGTGGGTAGGATCTGATACCATGCCCCTCACGGCTTTAAATTACTCGGTCTAGCCGAGGTCTTCGTGCTCAGTCTGGCTGAGGCTTTAAGTAATGCTCAGTCTGGCTGAGGCTTTTTGATATGAAATGTTATGAAATGTGCAACATAGATAAAAGAAGTTTGAATATCTTACTCATGATGTCCTTGAGGAGGGAGAAGTAGACCATTCGGTTATGGCGGAGGCGTTGGGGCTTCGTCTGATTGTTGCTGAAGTTGTCGACCGAGTTATGTTGCCGACCGAACTAGTTTGCTGACCGACCTATGTTGGTGACCGACCAATGATGCCGACCTAGCTATGTTGCCGATCAAGTTGTTGACCGACCAATGATGCCAACCAATCTATTTTGCCGACCGAGCTATGTTGCCGACCGTTGACCGAACTAGTTTGCCGACCGACGTATGTTGCCGACCGAGCTATGTTGCCGAGCTGGGTTGGTTGGTGGTGCACGGGGCTCAAGGTGCAGGGATCCACGTGATGATGTGACATGACACAGATGTAGGGAAAAGAGAGAGAGAGAGTTAGTGGCTTGGGGAGTGAAGCCCATGTCTTCACGTGAGGCAATCTGGGCCTTTGATATGGATCAAATGGGAGATACTTGTCCAGAGCTTTGTTCTTGAACTTTTTGCTTGTTTGTTTGTTGTTTTTTTTTTTTTTTTGAAGTCTTAATGACTTTGAATTGCTTGGGGCGGGGGTTGATTTTGGTGCGTAGGTAGACCTCCGCAGTGCTCACCAACGACAATGGTGAGGTGAGCCGAGAGCGGTGTGAAGAGGCATCGGAGAGCCAAGTTGAAGTACGATTGGACCGGGCTAGGAATGAGATTGTCAGCCATGGATCGGTCTAGAATCATGGTGCTGGCGAGAGAGGTGTAGGCGGGGAAAACGTTGCCGCTGCCGCTGGGAAGCCATGAATCATGTGGTAACCATTCATTCCGACACTGAAGGTGGGTGAAAAGGAAACTATTTCCGGTGACAATGAGCACAACCGCCAATCGGAAGAGTTTCCCACAGACGGCGCCAACTGATGATGTAGTTTTGTCGGATGAGAAATGGATCAGACAGGGTCCGGATGCTCCATAGGATGATTGAACCTCGTCTCCCCAGTTGTACCTGCACCAAGTCCGTCAAGAAGGACCCCGGATGTGGGGTTCCTTCTTGAGAACCCTCCGATGTTTAAGTTAGATGAGTCTCTAGTAGAAAAATGGAAGCTTTTAACTTAGAGAGGCAGTAGAAGGTCGTTAGAGAGAGAGAGTGATTACTTGTATATATTGATTTCTTCTATACCTTTTTAGCCTCTTCGCTTACCGTGCCCTGTCAATCGACCTGTCCTATCAGCCGTAAGTCTATGGTAGTGTTGTCATGCCGTGGACTTCACAAAAAGAGGTTGCTTGTCTCTTCTTCTTGTCTGGCCCCTGGGCCTAAGTTGGGTTAGGAATTGTTTGGACAGCTCATTGGGCCACTTATTTGGGCTGTGCACATCAAAATATAAACTCATTTTATTTATTTATTTTTCATTTCTCTTTTTCTTTCTAGATCTCTAATCAAATCCATGATTTAAATACAGCGTCAATGTTGCAACAACTGCTTTTTTTTTTTTTTTTTGCTCGTCCCTTAAAACCTTTGTAAGTAATTTTAGACTGAGAATTAAGTATTTTGTCTGGAAGTCAATTCCCTGATGATATTTGCTGATAAATCTTAGTTCCATACTTGAACCAGCAATATTTATTTATTTCATTAGTTTCCATACTTTATGTTTTCTTGTATTTGTGGTATTTTGCTTGTTTCTGTTTGAGCTGTAACTGTCAACCATTTGTCTTAATGTAATTAAATGACACTGATACAGGGCATGCTAACTATTATTAATATTATTATTATTTGGAGAGATTTAGATAGTGTTTGATAGGATTTTCCAAATATAATTTGATAATTGAGTTGTATTTTGAGTTTGTGAGTTTTGAAATTATGACATGAGTATAGAAAATTTATTTGATGAAAGAGTTTTGAATTAAGTGAGAAATTTTTGATATAACATATGATATCAGATACAAAAATTTACAACTCATAAACAAACACACTACTCAAAAATCTATTAAAAGTTCATAAACTTTTTTTTTTAAATTTTGAAAATATTTTTTTATTAAATATATATATATAACAAGCGCCAGTTCCCAACAAAAAAAATTTTTTTGGCCATGTTCCGGTTGACCGGCCAGTCGCCCGGTTAAGCCAAATTTTCAAAAAAAAAAAAATCCCACTTGACACAGGGTTTTTTTTGTAGAGTTTTCTTTTTATTGTGGAAATATAATTTGAAAGATGTATCCAAACATGACATTAGAATATGAGAGTAGAATTATAGTTTTGAAAATCTATCCAAACAAAGCCTTAACTTCTCTTTGACAGTTTTTATTCTTTTGTTTCTGTTTTCACGGTCAAGCTGTATTTTCTTCCTTAGTTACATTCTAGACTTAAAAAAAACAAACAAAAAAAGGGATCTAGCTGGTCTCATATTGAAATCAAGATTGGACTCGTTCAGTTTGGCCCATGGGTTTATTTTTAGGTTCCGTTTTGATTATCTGAACTGTTTAATATGTAAAACTTATCAAGTATTAGATCATTGTAAAAAATCATGTTGATCGGAATCGATAGCTATTTGATTGAATCAGAATTCTTTCAATCGTTTATTTTTTTACCATTCATTTTTTTTAATATAAATCTGTTCCGATCAAATAGCTATCAATATCCGATCAACGTGATGTTTTCCAGGGATATAATACTTGATGAGTTTTACACATTGAACGGTTCGGATTAATGAACGGGGCCCAAAAATGGGTCCATGGGCCGGACTAGACGGGTCTAGTCTTAATCTTAACATGAGATAAGTTGGACCCAAAAAAAATATTAGAAATTACGCTATCATTATTATGAAAAATTAAAAAATTAGACTGATAATAATTATTATTATCCTAACTATTGGTCTATTGTTCACTGTTGTCTTATTACATTTCCCAGATGTGGGTATACTCCGTTTGGAAGATTTTGAAGTGAAATAAGACTTATAGGTTCATTAGAATATTTATGAAATTAAATGGTCCATAAATCATAGATATAAGATTTATTAGTAAATGTCTCAAAATTTTATACATGGTGTCACTATATTATAATTCTATTGCTTAAAAAAAATAAATCTACCAGAATAATTGTTAATTACGAAAATGTTATTGCTACACGATTTTATATAAATTTTGTTTGTAAGAATAAATTTTTTCAATCTAAATATATAATTAATTATTTATCCAGACCCATTACTTAAACAATATATATATATATATATATTTTGGACATTAAACAATTTGAACCATGGTTATTAGTCTTCATTTGGGAAGAGCTAAAATAGCCTAACTTTTTGACTTTTTAGCTATTTTAGCCTGATTTTTGTAGTCTCACTTAGTTTTTATTTTTGATTTTTTTGATTTTTATGAGAGAAAAAATGTAATGATTATAGTTTAGATATGACATTTTGTCTTATTGATTTATGTAGTCAATTTTGTTTTTTGTACTTGTTTAGCCAAAAAGCCAAAACCAAACATAGATTTAGGGCTCTTTTGGGAATGGGTGAAAAACGCAAGGTTTGCGTTTTTGATCAAATAGCAGGTTGCGTTTTTCCTTTGGTTTGGGAAGTTGAAAAAGTAAGTTGACAAATTAGATAACTACCCTCAATATTCACAAAAAGTAAGTTTGGGTACAATGTAATTTTTTTAGTTGGGTGAGGGTATTTTAGTCATTTTAGTGTGATGTGACACCATAAATAAATATTAATTCAAACAAAAAAGTAGCTTTTTACCAACTTCCCAAATTACTCTAAAAAATCTTGGTTAAAAGCAAAAAAGTTAATTTTTACCACCTTCTCAAAATAGGCCTTAAATTGAATAGATATTTTTTCATAAGTTCTGTTCTTTGCAATTGGTGACGTGGCATTATTTTATTGGATGACCGTAAATCATAGTATTCACGGCAAAGCTGTGAATAAGTCTCTCCCTATAATTATTATTAGGAAAATTATATACAAATTTACTTTATCGGTACACTTTATAGATCTAATGATATATAAATGAGATGATTGATAAATGATTAGAAAATATATGAGAGTTAAATTTACCTTAAATATTTTAATACATTACCACATCATTAAATTTGAAAAATAGGTTGAAGTTTTGAACTTGAATAACACTACTCATTATTTTTTTTTTCGGTTCAACCACCCGGTATCCGACCCACTGGCCGACTAATCCGGATTCGGGGAAGAGTTCTGGATTTAAGGCTCAAGTCCCCTCCCAATGGGCGTTGCGGGGAATCGAACCGTGGTCCGTCCTTCCAAGCCGAGCTCCAATCGCCACTCGGCCAACAACCCATTGGTCACTACTCATTATTATTTATTATTTGGTTGCCAATGCTTCTAAATAGTACAGTAATACTACAAATCCGTACTTAACTATCCAAAAATTATTTAAAATTATCATCTTATAATTCAAATTTATTCTATATAGACGTAACACTACACAAATTTAATTCTAACCGCACATTCTCATTTGAGATAAATTCAGAATAGTTTATTGGGATTGATAGACTTGTTCATTCAAGTAAGTGATTGAATCATCAATTAGTTATGGGAATTCCTAATACTAACTACCTAATTAGTTAGGTACCTTTTTTATTTTTTTATTACTATTTTACCTTAACAGAAACTTTCCATTTTATCTGTCACGCCCCAAGTTTCGTGACAACGCTGCACACTCATATAAGTGAGCATGCAAGGCTAAAAATCCAATCACATAACCCACAATGTAAAATACTCAAATTAAATCCTTAATTGTCATAATGCCAAAATCCATAAAAATAAATAGTTCTTATATGAAAAAGTCCACCAAGTCCACTAATTTAATCCACTAACAAAACAATAATCTAAGTACTTAAATCACAGTCCTACTCTCAGCACTTTTACATGTAAAAATCCCACGCAGCTCTACTCTTCAGAATCTGAAAAAAAAATAAGGGTAAGCTAGAAAACCCAGTAAATAACCAACCATCACTGCTAGCTGGGTCAAGTATACAAAAATAAATAAAGAAATCGATAACTAATAAATATAATTTTTCTACAGTTCAATAAATGAACAATTATTTGTAAGATGGTTTCAAAGCTAAAAATAAACAATGTACAATACATTTTAAATAAAAAGCCAATGTGATAATTCAAAGTAATTCGTTGTTCAAATCGATGGTTCGATATTCAGATAGTTCAATGATTCGATTCACAAAACCCGAGTCTTAATGACTATGGTCACTTAGCCCGTGACAAGGTCCAGAACCACACATAGGCCGGTGGTAAAGCCCCAAAAGAAACTAGTTTCTGTGCCAATAAATAACCCCCATTGGCTAGGGTCCAAATCATAGTCAGACTAGAGTGATGTTCAAAATTCAAACAATACACAACTTTCAAATAAAATATTCTATATTTTCGGAATAAACATTTGGTACAATTTTCAGAATAGTTTTACAAAATATTCAAATAACTTTCATAATAATATTCGATGTTGTTTTATACTTGACCCATGTTTTATTTTAAGAGAACACGAAGGCTATAAATATATATTTATTATTTTAAACGATTCGATAGGAATAAAAATGAACCAACAATGATAGAGGGTTACTTACATCAAACGCTTAGAAATAACACTCCAATCACCAACTCCAAACACCCAACTCCACCACTTCAATCACATAAACCTAATAAATAGAACCTCAAATAAATTAATATTTTGATGTCTTTCACACATCAACAAGAACCCATTATATATATATATATATATGCGCTTAAAATCCAAGAGACACCAAATCAATCCACCCAATTCAATAGCCAAACACACCTTACCTAATATACAAAACCCAAAAGTCAAAACACACCCTGATCCATGATACAAAATTCCATTGTTTCTATTACCCACCCAAAGTTACACTTACACATTGCACCCAATTCTCAAAACCTAAGTAGGCACTTATAGATCTTCTAAATCCCTTTAATGCATTGATTGTTAAATTCCTCAACATAAACTTAATAATTAACAGTAAAGGCAGATTTTACCTTAACCAATGAGTGTCCCAAAATCACCAACGTGCTGCCTTCAATCCCTATTGTAGCCTCACTTGAACCTCTCTTCTCTTTTTCTTTTACCTTCTCAAACCCTAGCCGCCTATGGAGCAATTCACAGCCTCTGTTTTGTTTGTTTTCCAAGACTTAAAGCCACAATAAGTGGGCTTATTAACCTAATTTCTCAAAGTTACAAAATTACCCATCTAAGTAATAAGAAATATAATGCCATCTCATAACTAATTCTTTGATATTAATAAATGACCCATATAAATTAATTTAATTACTAATCTATCCAACAAAATAATCCTACACACAACTTGGGTTTTACATTATCCTCATCCCTAACCTCCTCTCAACCCTAACCCTATTTCTAACCCCACCCACCATCACCACCACTAACTTTGGCTATTTTCCCTACTCCTACCCTTGCTTGTTTGTAATTTTGGCATTGCATTGTTTTGAAAGAGAAAGTGTAATGTTTTTGATAAATGATATGCATATACATTCACCATATAACTTTGTTAAACATTATACAATGTGTTCAAGTATTCTCTACTGAACTTTAGCTCATCTTATGTGGAAACCAACTTTTAGGTGTTGATGATATGCCTCCGTCAAGGATTTAGCTTGAGAGGATCATGGAACTGAAGGCTCGTTTTAGTTTTCTTTTATTGCAATATCTTTTGTATAAGCCTCGGGCTTTTTATCTGTTTTGGGCTTGACCTACTTTTTTTTGTAACTAAGTATCATCTTGGAAATATATAGCCACTAAGGCATGAACTTCTCCGAATTTCTTTTCATTTCTTGTATATCACTTTGTGTCACATGTTATAGATTCAGAATCTAGGGTTTGTGAATGTATAATGCTTGTGGTACCTTTTGTAATGGTTATCAAATGAATTAATGAAAGAATGAAATATTATTAATTTTTACATAATTAGCGTACTGTATGAGATTATCTGTTGTTTATTTGAAGACGTTATAGAGTTGAGACTTAAGAGAGATTGAGAATTTGAGAGAGATAATTGTTTATGAGAAATAAAATGAGAGGGGGGGATATTTATAAGAGTTTGGGAGGGAGGGGGTCAATTTGTAAAACAAAAAAGAAATTTGACCGTAAGAGTAAAACGGTCAAATGACAATTTGATATATATATATATATATATATTTTTTGAATTTGACCGTTGCAGAAAGAGATGTTTGGGGGATACAAGTCAGGTCAGGCCGCTCGAGGGGCATAAATTTTTTTGGGCCAAGTCACGGGTCGGGTTTCAAAATGACGGCCTAGGTTTAGGTTCCCAAGCCTAATCGGGCTGAGCTCACACCCCAGGTCGCAGGCGGGCTTTGGGCCACTCACAGGTCTCGGGCATTTTTACACCCCTAAACTAGATGTTAGACATTTTTCTATAGGCTGAAACACCCAAAACTTTCCTCAAAAAACCTAGAGGTTGAACTTGAACTTCAACTAAGTGATTTAATAAAAGAATTTGAATAAAAATAAAAATGTATTAAAAGTAGGGTTAATTGGTGAAAAGTCTGCTCTAATGGGATCATATGTTATTTGGTTCAAGATTTAATTTTTTTGGTGATAATAATAGGTGCTGAAAAGTGGTCGGCATTAGAAAAGTTATCATTGTTGGAAAAGTTACCAAAAAATTAGTTGGAAAAGTTGCTAAGAAGTCACAAAGGACTGTCGACGGTAGTGAGATGGTAACTCTAACACCTTAAGCCTCTATGATCAACTCCAAGCCTTCTAAACAAGCCTCTAACAAAGCCCAAAGATTCACTTAAGCCTAGCCATGAAATGAGAAAAGGGAAAAGGGAAGGAGACTCTCCCTTCTTCATATACATATAATAGATATAGGATGGGGGTGTGCCTCACTCTCCCCTACTTGAGAGTACCAACAAGTACAAAGTGAGAGTGGTGGTATATGGAAATGGATAAGGGTACCAAAGTGCACCTCGATTCAAATATCTATCCTAAGTCTTCCACTTTTCTGTCTTATCATACATATTTTGGGATCCAAACACCAAATTAAATTGCATCACTCATAATGAATTAGTCTGTTAAGTAAATCTATCCCATCGTTCACACACGAGTCTACTAGGTAGAATACAAATGTCGAAGCAGAATAGAAATGTCTCACAGAAATAGACACAATTGAGGTACGAACTAAATTAGTTCATTGGAGACAAATGATGAATTTAATCATACTAACACCATTATATTAGTACTAATTTAAGGTTCAAATTTATAGGACTCACTAGAGCAGGATAAAGAGGTTGAATAGGAAAATTTAGTAGTGATAAATTTATCACTGATAACATTTATTAATGTAACGCCTCGAAATAAATATCATAAATTGACTCCCGACAACATATACACAGTGACATAAACAAAATAGTAATCTTTCATTAATCAGAATTGATACACAAGCAGTGACACATGTCTCATATAGTCACCAATGATTCATCCTGAATCTACAGCATGTGTTACAAATAGTAATAAGAAATGAAAGTTAAACAAATATTCATATACCTTAATAGTTTACATCTTTCCAAAGCTATGCCTGGTTACAACAAAAGTGGATACAAATCCAATACATATAAAGTCCTTGGCTTAATCAAACGATAACACAATAAACAAACGAGCTTTTAGCTCCGATTCTTCCCAAGCTATTTTTTTGGCGGAGGCATGTTCCCAACACCTGAAAATGGTTTTCCCAAGTAAGGTGAGCCAAAACTCAGTAGAAAGATATAAATATGATATGCATATACAATGCCTATGATAAAATCATTCGTATTCTTATAAGATCAGAATATGCCGAGTTTCACATTTCAAACCACTTTGTCTTAATTCATTTCATGACAATTCATTTCACCTCATTCCATGAGTCAAGTCCATTGTTATCCAAACAACCCAACTAAGGCTACAACTTAGTGGTTCTTTAACCAATACAATCATTACCCAAACACTTCAAATTTGCCATGGATCGACACCCATATATACGCGCGATTTTTGGGACTTTCACCCTAGACACACGGGCCAACTTAATTCAATGGAGTTTATCATTTTTCTTCTCCCAAACATGGAGTACATCCATTTTCTCCTCCAAACATCATACATATACAATGTATTTAAAACACAGTTATATTCAATGACAACAAATAAGAGATTAGTTCTAGTTCACCTAATCCTCACAACATTCATAGCTATCGTCCACCAAGAGTCCAAAACAGATATTTCTAAACAGATATATAACTCCAAGACAGATAAATTATCTAAATTTTCATAGGTGAGAGATGATACACATCAAACTCCACCATTTATATACACATTCATCTAATTTCACATTTCCAATACCAATTTCATTATTTATACAAAATAATTATTTGAAACAATTTAGGGCAAAACTTTATTTTCTTCCAAATCCAACCCATATGTCAAAATCAACAAATTTAACACAATACAAACTCATGTCTACACTCATAACCATTTTTAATACCTTCATTTAAAAACCCCTCTTTAGATTTTAAACCAAAACCCTAGGTTTGTCTAAAATCCTCCAATCTCAACATTATTTACACAATCAACAAATAATGAAGTTAAAAGTCATAGGAGAGTGTAGAAAGTCCCTACCTCAAAATGAGCAAACAAGCCAAGCAATGGAGGAACTCTAAAGACGCCGAAACCAAGGTTTATTCGAATCAAAACGTAGCCCTTGAGGTGCTCTACATTTTTCCCAAAGACACTAAGGTAGAGAAACCAATGGATCTAGATGAAAATTTAAAGAGAATGTGAGTTCTAGAGAGAGAAACTCAAGATCTAGGGTTTTAAAATGTTTTAGAGAGAGATAGAGATGAAAAAGTAATGTAAAAAGTGACTGTTACGAACTAATATATACACAGTCCACTCGAGCGTAAGAAGTGATACTTGAGCGTCAGACACAATAAGTTGTTCTGCTTAAGCGTAAAAAGTGATGCTCGAGCGTAGAATGCACACTCCCAATAATTTTGCAGACAACAGACCAATCACTCGAGAGCAAGATTGGCTGCTCTTGCTAAACCTGCTAAAGCGCAGAAAGAACCGCTCGAGCATAAAATACACTTTCCCAGTAGTTTTGCAGACCTACAAAAGTATTATGAGTTTACAAAGCCCGCTCGAGCATAAGAAGTGTTGCTCAAGTTGAGGGTCAAAATTCTAGGCAACAAGAGTGTGGAAACTAAGCAACCAACCTATCCCAAACAAAACCATAATAATCCCATAACCAAATTTAAGGAGATACAAGGGAAGCAAGATGTAAACAACAATATGAAACCATTAAACTCGAGTTCGGAATACAACAAGAGTTGGGTTAAAATTGGAATCGCTATAATTTATACTTATGAGATCACTTAATAAGTTACTCTCTCACATTCTCACACTCACGCTCACACTAACACTAAGTGGCTTATAAGATGGCTTTTTGGCTTATTACGATAAAATGTGCAAAAAGTAGAGAGGTAATGTGACCCAAATAAGCTAATAAGTTAATAAACTAGCTTATAAGCTTCTTTCCAAATATTACACTCACATACGTACATACTCACTCACATATTCATTCATAGAAACACACTTGCACACTTGTACACAAAAATGTGTAAGATTGATAAATTTATTCACTAATAGATTTATCTAGATTTTACAAACAATAGATTTGGTTTAACCATATCTTTTTGTAACAAGCCCGCAGGGGGCCTCGCTACAACTCGGACTCGATTTTGTGTCACGGTTCTTAATCTTGAATCAAATAGTCCAAATCCGACAAATCGTTTTGAGAAAATAGATTTTTTTTGAAAGAAGTGCCAAACATGGACTGCTTTGCCAGATACAGAGTCGCCACCTAAATATTTTATTTTTAGAAAATTTAGGAAACCCTGACTTGTTTGCCTAAGGCCACGTGTCCGTCATCACCAAAGTTGTCTCGGCTCGGGAACTTGGGTACGATTGGGGAAGGTCATTTCGTGAGCACCCCTGCTCACCCGATCAAAGATCGGCCTCTACTAACCATGATATCTATTTTTGAAAATATTGTGTGTTCTTATTCCTGTTATTAGCCTAGGTTACTATGTGATGCACCCAGCATACAAGTATAGACTGAGTCGTCTGAATTGGAACAAAACACTTCATGTTTGTTTGTGAAAATGATCTGCTACTCACAAGTAGGCTTAAAATGCGGATTTTGCCACCCTCGGGTGGGCTTAGAAAACATGATTTTGCCACTGTCTAGTGGGCTTAAAACAAACATTTGATGAATTGTTCCAATCCAAATAACCCAACCTCCACCCACAGGCATCCAAGCAGGTATATCACATAAGCAGTTAGCCTCATGGTAAGCATGCTATCATGGCAGTCACTCACACGCATGCAAGGATGTTAAAGCATAAAAACTTATCGAGTACTCCAAGCCAAAACAGAAGCTAATTAAAAATCCATGCATGATCCTAAGTATACAGAAATGCCTAATGCAACACATGCAACAATGCAACTATAGCAGGCTCGACTATTCTAAACATGGCGTATGGAATGCTACAGCTAACATGTATTCAACTTAGAATTGAAATACAAATGCAGTTAGTATGATGCGCCAAGCCCGGTGCATGCAAAACAGATGAATGAATGCAAACATGCTATCGTACTGTATGCTAATTGAAACATACCCTAATCTAACCATCATAAGCAGGTAAATAAAAGGGAAGAAAGACGTGGGGTTGGAAGACATACATCATACTCACGCACACTTATTACAATTTTGCCCTCGCGCAGAGGGTCCAAATAATATACAGTCCTAAATGAATAGTACAGTCCGAATAAATAATACAGTCCAAATATGTACAAAAATCCAAATTAATTACCAAATTAACTAAGAAAACAATAAACTGGCATACAAGCCAGGGACTGCCTTGACTCTTCTTCAGATGATGAATGATGCATGTCTGGGTTGCCTTTGCACGGAAATCCACTGTGATGCCCCAATTAGCCTCTATTTTGCAATAATTTTTTGGAAAGCGCGCCAAGCCCCGGAAGACTGCTGATTCTTGATTTGCTGCAACAGAGAGCAGGAAAGGGACATGGCAATGTATTTTCACAAATGTATGCATGCCTCGATCCTCGTGCCATCAATCACGCATCTCGATGCATGATGGCCGAGGAGTCGAATCGCACAACTCAATATGAAATGAATGCATAGGAAAACACAACAAGACCTAACTCCATCATGGATAATCCGGAGTGTCGGCGACTGGGAATTGAGACACGTTCCGTCACTCGGAGTACGAAACGCCCTTCGTTTCCCATGCTCGGGCTAACTCTTATCCCGAACACAATGCAATATGCATGACATGCATGAAATGCAACTAAGATACATCCTAACATGCAACATGCTATGAAATGGTATACACGATGCACGAGGTAACATGGCATACACAATGCACTAACATACAACCTAGCATACACAACGCTATGGAATGAAATGGCATACACAATGCAATATGGACTTACACTAACACAAGTGGACCTCAGCCACACTCACATAAGAGGCCATTAGATGAAAATGAGACAACTCGAGATGCGTGCACGCGTGTACGCAAACCGAGGACCGACCCTAGGGCACGAATGCCACTCTAACAAGACGTGGCAAGGCATGGAATATGGCATACTAGCATGAAAATTTCAGTACCAAAATGTGATGCAAAACAGCCCTGAAACATGGCAAAATAGCACTCGATGCATGAAATGAATTCCGAAACATGAAATTTGGCGCATGGAATGACCTATGGCTATGCAATACACGCATTATTTATACATGAAGTGTGAAGACAGAATCAAGAAAGCCCCAAAACAAGCATATTTACAGTTTTAAGCAAGGCCAAACAGTGAACACAAATGGGGCTAAGCTAGCATGCAAAAATGGCCCCGAAAGCGAGATAATGAAGCAAGTAGCAGCTGCTGACCTCAAACAGAGAAGGGCCATCCTACAATGTTTAAGAGGGGCCCAAAACATGTCATTTTACAGTTTATGACCAGACTCAAAACAGTGCACAAGCATGCTCAAAATACTATGCAAGATAAGGCCAAAAAGAGAGCTATAACACAAAGAGCAAGAAGGGAGCCTCAAATAACAAAAGACCCTTGATCAAACATTAAGAGGGGGTCAAAATAAGGCCATTTATAGTTCGGACCAGAGCCCAAAATACCATGCAAGAAAGGGGCATACAAGAGAGGTAAAGAAGCAAGTGCAAAAATGAAGCCTCAAACAGTGAGAGACCCTTAAACAAACATGAAAAAGATCTCAAAATAATGCTATTTTCAGTTTGGGTCGGAGCCCAGAAATGTAAGCAAATATGGCTTATAAATGGACCAAAAAAAATACAAGTTTGAGGGAAATAGGGACTTACCCTTGAAGACCAAGTTTCCAGCAGCTTTTAGTCTGAAAATCTGAGCTTTCAACCTCTTCAAATGTCCTCCAAGGTACTGAAATGAGTAATGGAGGTGATAGGCTAGGGGTTGTAGTGCAAATGGTGCAAGAAAATGGATGTTTGAACTTGAAAATGGAGAGTTATGGAGGAGGAGGAGAGTTATGAGCCTAAGCCAAAAGTGTCTAACCCTTAAAAATGGAGCTCAAGGGTGTATTATATAGAGGAACTCATTTTGAAACCCAAAAAAGGAGGGAAAAAAAGAGGGGGAAAAAAGAGGGGGAAAAACCAATTTAAATGGAGCAAAACAAAGGGGGGAAATTTCGGAAGTGGCGTTTTGACCACGAAGTTGGTCTCTTGGGCCACAGTGTTCCTCAAAAGGGAGGAAATAATATGTGCGCCAAAAATCGGAGCAAACGGAGGTAGTTAAGCGGTCCCGAACCGAGACACACGACCGACGGCTCCGAAAACCGAAAACCGAAAACTGGGCTCCAAACGGGAAAAATGGTCTATGACCACGAAGTTGGTCTCCCAGGCCACAGTGTTCCTCAAAAGGGAGGAAACAAGGTATGTGCCAAAAATCAGAGCAAACGGAGGTAGTTAAGTGGTCCCGAACCGAGACACACGGCCGATGGCTCCGAAAACCAAAAACTAGGCTCCAAACGGGAAAAAAAAATGGCCTACGACCACGAAGTTGGTCTCCCAGGCCATAGTGTTCCGTAAAAGGGAGGAAACAAGGTATGCGCCAAAAACCAGAGCAAACGAAGGTAGTTAAGCGGTCCCGAACTGAGACACACGACCGATGGCTCCGAAAACCGAAAACTGGGTTCCAAACAGGAAAAATGGCCTACGACCACAAAACGTAGCCTACGGCCACTGAGAGATGGTCTACGAGACCTCTTCCTCCCTTCAGGAAGAGAAAACAGAGAAAATAGGGCCTGGTTCGAAAACCGAGGCAAAACACAAAAGAGTCCGGAAGTCCGGAGGCAAGGCTCGCAACTAAGACTCTGAAACTTTAGAACGAGCACAATATGCAACATCACCAAGCGCTTAATCAGTGATGTCTGAGTCTTAAGGTCAGTCAAAAATGGGGTGTCTATACTTTTCCAACAAATTGATAGAGATTCATCACTGTGAACACACACGTAAAGACAGAAAGAGACCCGATTAAACTGGTAGAAACTCCAATTACTATGTCAAGGCTACATCTCGACGGCGATGAGGGCTATGGTACTAGATCGGAATCTAAGATATTATCGGTGTTGGAAATGGCTAGACCTGAAGTCATTAGTGAAGATTGTAATTGAACATGGCCAGATCTGAAGTCACTAATGATGGAAACAAATGAAGAGAACAGTGGTGTGAGGCTAGCGACGACGAAGATGAGAAAAGAAAATGAGAACAATGATGTGAGGCATGCAACGTTGACGACGACAAAAGGAGGTGGTGGTGTGTAGATCAACAATAGTGGAGTATAGATTGATAACGATAGAGGTGGTTAGTGAACGGTGATGGTGGCTGAACGACGATGATAGTAGTGATGGGTGGACGACAGTGGCGTTAGATGGTGGTAGTGTGAAGCTCTTGAAGAAATGGTGGAGAGAGAGAGAGAGAGAGAGAGAGTTGATTGGACATCAATCAGTGTATTTGGTTTCAACTTTTTGAAAATTGTGTTTTTTATTTTTCATTTTTTTTTAATTTTTAGTAAATATTTTTAAAATTTTAAGCAATTTTTAAACTTTTTTAGATGCACTTTACTTAGATGTATCTAAATAATAAATATTTGTGAAAAATTATTTTAAAAATTAATAAATATACAAAAATATGAAAAATGTATTGAATTTTCATATTTTTTTGATATTTAGTGTATTTTTTAAAGATTTTTTTCACAAATATTATAGTTTTTAAGTGTATTTATATTAGGTGTGTATAAAAATTAAAAATGTTTTTTAAAAATATTAAAAAATTCATTGAAAACATTAAAATACGGAAAATAAAAATATAGAATTTTCAGAAAATTATTTTCTGAAAATTAGAACCAAACAAGTTGAATTTCTCATCAAACAATATTTATATATAAAATGAATGACATGTGTGATTTTAAATATAAATGCAATTTAATAAAAGAGTTACTGATATTTCAATAAATTAATTTTCTATAAACATATTTAATTAATATATTTTTAAAAATGAATAATTTAAATAATTAAAACAAAATTCGAAACGGCCAGATTAAATGCACAACAGTGATTACTTCTCTTGCCATGCCATATTGAATTGTGAATAGAATTAGAGGAGACATTTTAGGGCACAAATGTTGTATTTAGTTGGAGAGTTTAATATAAAAATAAAAAGGAAAAGGAAATAAAAAGAAAAAAAAAAAAGAAGATAAAGAAATGATGGGATTCAAATTTCAAGTTATGTTGGATTGAGTTGGGAAATGAAGACATAAAAGACCCTAGATGAACTCAAAAGACAAAAAAATGATATTACATTTCCCTTGTACTTTTTTTCTCTATATTTTTAATTATAACCAAATAAAAAATAAAATTATATTTTCTTTTTCTTTCTCATTCATCTTATCAAATCTTTTAGCTAAACACATCCTAATTCTTTTTTTTATTAAAAATGAAAAAATAAAAAAAGATCTAATCACATAAGGATAACTTTTGGGGTTATATTATAGGAGTCGAGATTTCAGACGTTAGTTTTAAATAGTTTCTACATAACAAGATTATTCAATTATATAGTGATAAGTTACAAACTCACATATATGTGGGCATTCAAACCCACCTTATTAACAGGTATAATTTGCCAAAACCTAAAAATTTCACTCTACTGATCATATGTACTACCACCCAAATAACTTATTCTTGTTTGGTTTGTATCTCAAAATACAATTTTTGAGAAAAAAATTTAAAATTTTGTTTGATTCAAATTTTTTGAAAAAAAATTTCAAAATCATTTTCTCTTTTCTACATATCAATCAATAACTTTTTTTCTCTCATCTCTCTTTCTCGATCACTTTCTCTCTCACACACATCTACTCAGCTACGAGTAATGCTAGAGACCTCAAAAATTCTATTAAAGTTTCTATCAAATGTCTCATATGGGTGTGAGACGTACACAATGTGGGTCCCACACCCATGTGATACATTTTGTAGAACTTTTAGGCTTAGTTTGGCATCTTCAAAAAAAGTGAAAAAATTACTTAAAAAGCTAAAAAGTTATCATTATTCACCAAAAAAATTATAAAAAAATTATTTTTACACAAAAAAGGTACATCTTACTCTAACGTGAATTGCCTTTACCTGACTTTGGTGAGAACAAATCACATAGGCGGAGGCAAGCTTAAGGACGATGCTGTTCAGCCCGTAGGAGCCTATCACGGGTCCCGTTTTGATAATCCGAACCATTCAATGTGTAGAACTCGTCGAGTACTATATGTCTGTAAAAAATAACGTTAATCATATATCACTAACTACATGATCAAATTAGTTTTATATAAAAAATAGATGGTATTATAATTAACAATTGACAAAAAACGAATCCGATCAGATAACTATTGATATCCGATCAACGTGATTTTTTACAAGCATATAGTGCTCGATAAGTTCTACACATTGAACGGTTCCGATTACCAAAACGACACCTTTGGTGTGCCCCCATGGGCCGAACATCACCATCCAATTCAATGCTCGAAAAGGAGGCAAGCATATCTTATATGCTAGTCTGTCCACTACTTTGCCCCTAGCGTAGTGCCTATTCTTTTCTCCCTTTTCCTATACATTAAATTATATAATTTTTTAATACACATTTTTTCGTAAAAAGTCAAAAGTTATCCTAAACAATCATATTTTTTGCTCAACTTTTTAGTCTAAAAAGTCAAAAGGTGCACTTATTTAGGACATTCCAAACAACCCCTTAGTATAATTTTTGGGGTCTCTAGCATTTTTGTTCAACTACAACAAAATATCAAATCATTCCAAACTCCAAAATTATTTTCAAAATATATAATCAAACAAATCAAAATTTTTTTAAACCCTCTCCCTAAAATTTCTTTTAAAAATGGGTAAATTACAAATACATCCCTTGAGGTTTACTTCAAATACAGATTGGCCCATGTGGTTTGAAAAATTACAAATACCCCCTTATTAGGAAATTTTTATTTAACATAATTAACTGAAAAAATAAAATTCATAATTGTTCTCCTATATAATAATAAAATTATTTAAATTATTAATTGGAACATACTTTTAACATCATTAAAAATTGTTAATTGACTTGATGTTTTATTAATAAAAGAAACAATTTGTTATGAAATTATAAATCTCAAGGGGTGGAATGTAATTTTTAAAATCGTAAGGGACAATTTGTATCTTAGTAAAATCTCAAAGGATGTATTTATAATTTATTCAAAAATTTATGTCAAATTTTTCACATAGGTGTGAGACCTATACAAATCACATATACATCTATATAAGAGGTTTAATAGAATATTTGATAATTCGTTTGGTTCTATAACTTTGCCGGTGGTGATACATGCACCAATCAGTATAGATACTATTGTATCAACTAATGTTATGATATTATTATTGACTACATTTATTATACAAGTTATAAATACCTAAGATCATATAAATAATACTACATTATCTGTTGATACACTAATATATATATTAATTGGCACATAGGGTGTGTTTGATTGGACGGACTGGATAAGGGGGGATTAAAATTCATCGGACTTGAATCCTGGGACTGTGAATCCCCCGGACTATTTGGTCGGATTGGATATGTATCCTGTATCTATTTTTTCATAGGATTAGATGTCTGAAAATTACTATTTTCAGTGAATCCAACGTTTGGTTGGACGGACTAGATATAATAAATAAACAAAAGACTATTTTACCCTTTTTCAATTATTTACTAAGTAATAGCAATATTAAACATATTTTTAATATTTTAATTATTTTTATCTAGATTAAATAAAAATTTATTTTATTTTATTTTTTACACAATTAAATAAATATATTTTTTAAAATTAAATAAATAAAATATCAATAAAAATATATGTTATCTTTTAATTAAAATTTTAAATAAATTTGTTTTTAAAAATAATAATAATTAAACAATGAAATTAAATAAAACATCTATTAACATTTAAATAATGAAATTAAATAAAATATAAACAAAATTTTAAAATAAAATATCAATAAAATATCTATAAAAAATTATTTAAAAAATTAAATAAATAAAACATCAATAGAAAGTTAAATAAAATTATTTTATTTTTAAATTGAGACACTTAAATTTTATTAAATTTTACTAAATATAATACATAATTAAATAGTAGAGGGTCAAAATGATCATTTTATCACCTAATCCCAATAGTAAATTATCCCTCCAAAACTGTCCCACACCCCCCGGGATAATATAGGCCCTGTTTGGTAGAGCTGTGGGAAAGTGCTTATAGCTTATGCCTAAACAGCTTATAGCTTATAACTTTCAGCTTAAGCTGATTTCCAGCTTATTCTTAAAGCATCTCCTGTCCAATTCAAAGAATAAGCTGATTTCTGACTTCCAAAAAACTATAAGCTATAAGCTATAAGCTAAACCAAACACATCAAAATAGTTTAAATTAAGCTGAAAACTGAAATAAGCTGTAATTAAGCTCTGCCAAACAGGCACATAATCCCCCATATGGGAGATAAGGAGTCCGGCCGAACTCCATATTTGACGGACTAAAAAAAAAATTAAATGATGAACTACTCACCCTTCAAATAAGCAATTCAAATAATGAATAGTCCCTTCCTAATCCCTCAATCAAACACACTCATAGGCCCTGTTTGATTCCAGGATATAAAGGGTGAGATTGAATATTATATCATATGGGGTCTACATATCCCATGTTTGCAATTTTTTTTTCCAAAGAGAATATAATATCCCATGGGATTGTATATCCCCCCAAAGTGGAGGATATACAATACCACTACCCCCATTATATCATATCCTCTTGGTTGGGATATGATCTAAAAAGTCCAATTTACCCTTTTGTCTATCTAACATAATATAATTTAATATGTTTTTTGAATTTAATATAATATAATATGAATTTAATTTAATATAATATAATTATTGAATTTAATTTAATATTATTGAATTTAATATAATATAATATTATTGAATTAAATTAATATAATATAATTTAATTCAAATTTTGAATATAATATAATATAATATAATAATATGAGGGTAATTTTAAAAATTACTTGTTTATATCTCACAATATATTTTGTAAAATAAATATGAATAATATATATTTAATTTTATATATTAAGTCAATAAACATAAATTGAGGAATATATTATTTAATATATATATATTGTATTTATTATATATCAATCTGACATTATATTATATCTTCTATTCTATATCCAGTGAAACAAACCGGACATAGGGTATTATCTTGTGGTATTTTGGAAAGATGGTAAAAATCAATTTTTTTGCTTTTAATCAAGATTTTTGAAGTAATTTAAAAAGTTGGTAAAAAATTAATTTTTTTAAAAATTAATATTTATTTATAGTGTCACATCACACTAAAATAACTAAAATACCCCCACCTAACTTAAAAAATAACATTTTATCCAAATTCACCTAATGTAAATATTGAGGATAATTAGGTAATTTTTCAACCAACCTTTCTGCAGTTCCCAAATGAGCAAGGAAACCTGACTTCCGCGTTTTCATCCAAAACGCCAACCTGCGTTTTACGCCCTTCCCAAAAGTCTTACGAAAGAGAAAGGAAAGTAGATTCCATCACACGTTGCGTTAACGAGAGTGAAAAGAGTAAAGTCACCAACCTATTTCCGAGAAGATCACAGCCGTCGAAAACTAAATCTGACACGCGTTTTGAGATAGATAAGCACCGCCTTCAATTCAATAATAAATGCATTTTTTTTTTTTCATTTAACTTCTCTTCCATTACAGCTTCGATTCATTCGAATTCTCACATTCTCTCTCATAAAACTCACTTTCTTTTACTCTTTCTCTCACTAGACTAGATAGAAGAGTGGATAGCAGGAAATGGCAGATTGGGGACCGGTGTTGGTGGCGGTAGTGCTGTTCGTACTGTTGACGCCAGGTCTGCTGTTTCAACTGCCAGGTCGCAACAAAGTGGTGGAGTTCGGGAACATGCAGACTAGTGGGGCCTCTATTCTGGTTCACGCCATCATCTACTTCGGCCTCATCACTATCTTCCTCATCGCCATCGGCGTCCACATCTACACCGGTTAACTACTCACTCTCTCTCTCTCTCTCTCTCTCTCTCTCTCTCGCGCGCGCGCTTAGATCTGAAAAACTTGAAAAAAAGCTTCCTTTGATGTAATTTCTTTATTGGAATATCTATGGTATGACATTTAACCGTTTCTTTTTTTGCTTCTCTGACCTCTGGTATGACATTTAACCGTTTCTTAAAAAAATTTAATTGGATCTTGATTTTTAGATTTTTACTTATAAAAATTTCTGTTTAATGATTCTTATCGATAAGAAATCTCAATTGACTGGAGCGAAGCCATTCTTTTTTGTTTTTATCTCCAATTTTTTCCGTGATTTGTTAAGAAGGAAATGATTGGATGTGTTTGGTTTGATTTTGAGAGAGTAATTTAAAAAAAAGGTTTTTGGAGAGTTTAGAAATTCTTTTAATTTGTTTAATTGTACATTTTGAAAGTAATTTTGAGAGTTTGACATGATTTGATATTTTATTATAATTGAATAAATGTATGTCGGAGAAAAATAATTGAAAAAGAAAGATAAATGATTTTGGAAAATTTTTTAAAAAAATCTCAAACCAAACAATTTTTGAATTTTTTTTTTCAAAACCCCTCTCTCAAAAACCAAACACACCCATTGATTTTTGCTTGTGCGAATCCAACGCTAGTATTGTGGATCCCACAATTTTTTAATCATAATAAATGGAGATTATTGGATGTGACTCTATATATAGTGGCATTATTGTAGAATGTTTGATTATAATGGGATTTAACATGAGATAAAATTTAAAAATAGAAAATGCTATGGAATGCCTCAAAATTTACTTCAAAATTAGAAGCAATGATATACATATTTTAATTTTTTAGTTTGTTTTTCCTGGCTTCTACATATTTTTCAATGGGACTCATATTTATAAATATAAACATATATGAGATTCAATCATATGTGTGTATATATATATATATATGTTAGTGGTGGTACACAAAATGCGTGTACAAATAAACATAAAAATAAATAATAAAGAAATTAATATCATAATATATATGTTGTCTAAATGGTAAGGAGGTTCTTAATGAAAATTAAGGTCTTGGGATTAAATTTTGCTTATGTCTTTCAATAATATTTTTTATTTTAAAATAGAAAAATTTGTCATGTGATATAAGGAGAAGCTATTTTTTATTTTAAAATAAAAAAATTTGTCACGTGATAGAAAGAGAAGTCATCACACTATTAGATACTAAGTTATGTGCTCACATATATAATAGTATATATATATATAATTAAATGAGAAATTTATCCAAAATGTTTGAGATTTTACCAATTGAACTCAGTAAAATTAGAAAAACAAAAGAGAATCGTTATTTCTATTAATACATTCTAAAATTTACCTTTAGTATTTAAAATTATACATATTAATGCACATTAGAATACGAATTTCGGGGAAAATTTATAAAGAACTGTAATAAAAATAGCAACTATGTTTCATTCCAACCATGCTTGTCATGATCATTAATTCTACTAATTATAACTATAATTGTAAAAAGATATTTTATTTTGATGTAATTAATAAAGAACTCAATATGAGAGTTTTTTTTAATTTATTCAGATTATTGAATCAATGATTATTTGACTACATATATTAAAGGCAAAAAAATATTTGATAGCATGAATAATAAGTAGGTGTTTGGGGTAAATTAGAAGGACCTGCTTGCCTTCCGACTTTAATCGGACTGGACGGTGTTGTTCAGCCCATGGGGTTCACCATGGGTCTCGTTTTGATATTTTGAACCGTTCAATGTGTAAAACTCGTTGAGTACTATATGTTTGTAAAAAAATTATGTTGATCGGATATCGATAGTTATGTGATTAAATCAGTTTTGTATAAAAAAAATAGATGATGAACAAATTAACGGTTGACAAAAATTGATAACATGAGATAGCTATCTATATCCGATCAACATGATTTTTTACAGGCATATAGTACTCGACGAGCTCTATATATTGAACGGTTCGGATTATCAAAACGAGACCTGTGGTAGACTCCCACGGGCCGAACAATATCGTCCAGACTGGAGGTAAGTTGTTGCCAAATTAAAAAAAGGGGTACTTACCAATTAGTCCTATTAACTAGACTTATTTACCTACAGGTCCTAACTAATAAATTTAACACTATAAAAATAAGAGAGTGATAAATTTATCACGAAAAATTTATTCATAAAAACAAAGAGACTGATAAATTTATCATTATAAATTTATTCATAAAAATAAAAGACTGATAAATTTATCTTTATCACTTAATAAATTTATCAATAGGACTTAATGGGTAATAAGTCTCCAAAGTAGGACTTAATGGGTAATAAGTCTCCAAAGTAGGACTTATTAAGTAATAAGTCTCCAAAGTAGGACCTATTGGTAGTTTACCCTTAAAAAAATGTATTATTGTTTCTTTTTTATCTATATACACTTAATATCTATCAATATTTTTCTCTACTTTTTTTAATTATTACTTTTTAACACATTTTTTTATTTATTTATAAAAAGTCAAAATAGACGTAGGATATCCCAAATTTTTATAAAGTAAAAACTTATCGTGAAGGATTGTGTAAGGTAGATCTTTACTTGATTTTTATTAAAGTATTAATATTTCAATTTTTGTTTTACATGTAATTTAACAAATATTCATGCTTTTATCAATTTGACTAGAAATATATAGAATTATTGCATAAAAATTGATTTTGATATAAGTTGTATTAAATCTATACTAAGGTCAAGTTTGGGAAGACTAAATAAGTGCACTTTTTGTCTTTTTTGACTAAAAAATTGAGGTTGAAAATATGGATGTTTGGGTTAACTTTTTGACTTTTTATGGAAAAATGTGTAATAAAAAATTGTAAAAATTGATTTTTAGAGGAAAATTTGAATTGGGAGTTGTGCAGCCGTAATTGTTGACTTTTGGTGAATATTGTTAACTTTTTAACTTTTTGAGTAACTTTTTAGCTTTTTGAATTATTTTGCACATCCCAAACTTAGCTTAAGGTCTCGTTTCGGAAGCGATCCGTTTAGTCAAAAAGTCACTAAAAAAATTAAAAAGTTAACAATTCATATTAAAAAGTCAAACATTTTTTTTTTCTGTCTACTTTTTGGACATCTTTTTAAAAAAAGTCAAAAAATCATACCAAATATATTAATTTTTTTTAGTTTATATTTTAGTCAAATAGTCAAAAAGTTATTAAATTAGCCTGTTCTAAAACAAGGCCTAAGATAACCATATTGATGATACTTGTTAAATGGTATCATTAAAATCCTAGTTACACCATGTGTAGCATTTTTTTCAAGGATTGAATTATTATTATTATTTTTCATATTTAAATTTGAACTTAGATAGAATTTGTGAAGCTCATAGGACTCACCACGGGTTACATTGTTCATTTCATTTCATTTCATTTTGTAGGGGGTTTATATCATTTGTGGAAAAAATTAAGATGATTCCATAATTATACACCAATGTTTTTAAAAATAAGCTATTTATTTTTTTTTGGGGACAAACATGATAAAATGAATAATTATTGAATTGATTTAATTTATTTCATGCAGGATATACCTTGAGAGTTTTAGAAAAGAAACAATTCAGATTATTGACGCAAGACGCTTGGGGAGTTTTACTGGTCTCTCAAGTTCCCTTGAGATAATCATAAGTTTTTTAGAAAATGAGTTTTATGGTGCAAATTTAAATTTGATGTGATGTGGATTCTTTTAGAATAATTGTGATTTATAAATGTGTATTTATATATTTGAGTTTATATAGTGTTGTCGATCTAAAAATTATTTTTATTATATTTAGGAATAATTATTAGTAGGTCCTCATAAGTTTTGGGTATTTTTTATTATGTATATTTATTTACATTTTGTTTTGATAATGAAAATTTAATAAGACTTTGTAGATGTGTTTTATGTTTGTGGAATGCTTATTTGGTATTGATAATTATATTGATAAATTTATCAAAATATTATATAATCGGATTATTTTTGTTTTTATTTAGGAATTTTAATTTATTTTTTGTTTATTTGTGTAAATTTGTATTGAAATATGATGTGAAAAGTGTAAGTAGTTAAATTATATTTAAAAAAATAAAAATTATAATGATAAATTTATCGCTAAGGGCCTGTTTGTTTTTAGAATTAGGTGAGGTGAGATTGTTAGTATAGGGATTGTCAGTGAGTGATTTTTGGTGTAGAGAATTGTTAGTCAGTGAATTAAGAGAAAATGTGTTTATTTAATGATCACCAAACTAGTAAAAATTCTTATTTGTTTTGTGATTCTAACCTTAGTGTTTTTGATATGTTTTAATATTAAGAATTTTATATATTTTAAATATATATATTTGGCACTATATTATTTTTTGTTGATATATATATATTTATAAATATTATTGTATAAATATATTATTATACTATTAAAAAACGACGGTCAAAATAATTATTTTTTTACCTCTAATCTCATGCCATTGGATTTGAAGGCTACTTTTTCCATAGGATTGGTAGTTACCTGACTAGAGGATATTTCTAATCCTATAAAACTGTTACAGATTTTTAAAATAAACATGATGTTTACGGACCGCACTTCACTGCTAACTCCATCTCACTATTTGTTTAAATCATTACAAATTCATAAATAGATCTAAAGAGTATTCCTTATAAATTCAATTACAATTAAATTTACATGGATATGTAAATGGGTACCATTTTTGTCACCACCGTTCCACTACTTCCACTGCTTTTACTTTGTTACATTTACCATATTGTTATCGCTACCATCACTCCATCGTTGTCACTACTCCAACAGCATCACTGTTGCTGGCATTTTATCAGTACGATCACCTTTGCCATTGTACCATTACCTCTACCAATACACTACGACCACTTCTACCATTACATTGGTGGTGGTGCTTGTGAAGGTAAGTAATAAGGTGGTGATGGTGGTGGTAACAATGGTAGTATGGTGGTTGTGGAGGTTGTAGCGGTGGTGGTGATGTAGGGGTTGTAGTTGTGGCTGAGGTAGTGATAATGGTGGTGTGATAATAGTTGTTAATGTTTTATAGTTATTGTATAATGGAATGGAATGACAATTTCTTAAGTTGAAATAATGAATAGGCATTTTTATATTTTGTTGGGATAACCATTCTATTCGGATAATTATTTCCACTTAGATATAACCCATCAAACAAGTGAAAATGAATGCAAAATTATAATGGACATTCCATTTCTGCCCATTTCATTGCATCAAATGTGTTCTAGATGTGTCAAATGTGTAGGTTTAGGTGAGTCAAAATAAATTGTGCACTAAACAATTCTATCCAAATCAGCATATTTAATAAAGAGTAAATTACACTAATAGTCTTTATAGTTTAGGATTTATGTCACTTTAGTCATTGACTTTTCAATTGTTACATATTTGATCTTGAATTTTGAATTTTGTTTCAAATAAGGACAATTGAAGATATCATTATTTAATTTCAAAGGCAAAATCATCAATTTAATAAAATATAAATTAATTTGATAAAAATAAATGTTAAAAAATATTTTTATCCACCAATGATAAAATTATATAAAATTAATAAAAATTACATGATTAATTTTTAAAAATTAATTTTACATGATCATTGTCCAAACACATAATAAAAATTAATTTGGTAACAAAAAAATGAATGTCTAAAAAGATTTATTAATTTTACATAATTTTATTTTTAGTGGGTAGAAATAATTTTTAAAAATTTAAAAATATATGTGTGACATTTATTTTTGTCAAATTAGTTTATATTTTATCAAATTAAAGATTTTATCCTTAAAAAATTTAATGATATTTCTTATTATCTTTATTTGGAACAAGATTTAAAATTTAAAGTTAAATGCGTTATAATTGAAAAATCAAGATTAAAGTGACACAAATTTTAAACTATTGAGACTATTAGTGTAATTCGCCCTTTAATAAACAGATACAGGCAGGTGGTGTTAGGGATGACAATGGGATGGAGTTGTAGTCTACTTTTAAAATATTAGGGACGTGGCAAATCTCGGCTGTGAGTTAATTTTGTAACAGCAATGAGTTAATTTGTAACTTAAAAACTAGAAGTACTAATAAAAATAAAAAGTAATATAATATATTATGGAGAATGATTTATAATTAATTAAAATTAAAAGATGTAATATAAGAAATAAATGATAGAAGTTATGTAATTGTAATATTTTAATGTTTTAATGTTATTATATAGTAAAAAATTAAATTATAATCAAGGTGGGGCAGAATGGAACGAGGGAAATAAAGCCCATCTTCAACCCACTTTCTCATCAAGGTCGGAGGAGGGCAGGAGATGTGGGAGTGGAGTGAGGCAGGGACAATTGCCATCCATGGGTTATGTAACAACACTTTGGGGTATTTGTTTCAGTTTTTTAAAGTTAACTTTTAGCTTTAAAAAAGTTATTTTAGATTGTTTGGTTAAATTTATTTCAAACAGTTTCTGATTCTAACAGCTTATTTTAACTCAAAAAAGTTGATTCTGAGAAGTTACTCACCCATTACTTCTGATTATCAGATTCTGCTGTGGATATATTAATTTATGGTTATATTCTTAGATTTCTTTATTTTTTATTTTTTTAAAAATAGAAAGACTCAAATGGACTATAGATTATTATTATTATTTTTTATGAGAAATGTAGACAAATAGTAAATAACAAAAAATAAAAATTAATTGAAAAAGTTATTTCACAGCTTATTTGACAAACACTACTCAACAACTTAAATTTATAATCCAACAGGTACACCAAACAGATTAACAACTTCTGATTAAAGTCATAATCTATAATCTATTAAATTATAATTTATAAGCTGTTTTAACAGTTACACCAAACGAGGTCTTTGTGTTGTAAGATTGTTGGTTTAATTCTTATGAAAAAGAATTTTATATTTGTGATTTCAGTCGTGATAGAGGCCTCGAATTTGGTTCGAATGAGTGTTTTTTTTTTTTTTGGTTCAATCAGAAACGAAGAAGATGAAGAAGGAAGAAGGAGAAGAGAATGGGGGAGGAGGGGGAGGAGGAGGAGGAGGAGGAGGAGGAAGGAGGAGGACTGGAGGGAGCCCTAATTACAGGGGGAGGAGGAGGCGAAGGCGAGGCAGAGGCGGGGGCTACCGGAGACGACGATCGGGCTGCGGAGACGTCGGGTGACACGCTGCGACGAGTTGCTGCGAGGATGTCGGGCGACGATCGGGCGGCGACTGCAAGCCCTCATCTCCTCTCTTCTCTCTCTCTCTCTCTCTCTCGGCAAATTCGAGCCTCAAATTCGAGGCCTGAATCATTAATCTTGTGATTTTTACTTTTTTCCCAATATGGGGTTGTATATATATATATTTTTAAGTTTGGACAAGTAGTGATTGTTGGATTTGGTGATTATTGACTTTTTAATTATTGTTAAATTAGTGATTTATTTGATGCAATATTTATATTTATAATTATTCTTCTATGGATTGACAAGGAAAATAAAAAAATAATTGAGTTGCATTGTGTATGAATCAACTTAACCAGTCCATTTGTATTAAAAAAAGAAAAAAAAAGAAAGAAAAAGATTAACCAGCCCATTTACTTTATTGGTGTCAAGGGGGAGCGGAAGTTGTTGGGGGTGGAGGTGTTGGTGGGATAGTGGGGGAAGTGGTTGTAGCGGTAGAGGTGGTACATATTTTAGTTTATTTTAGAAAGGAGGTTAAAAATTAATTGTTTTTGATTTTTTTAATTGTTTTTAAAAAAATTGTATAAATAAAAAATAAAAATAGAGATGTGATGTGATTTAAAAAAAAAAAAAAAGGTGAAAAAAAGTAAAAAAATTGATTTTTAATTGTATTTTAATAGGCCTTAGATGGGTACTTGTTCTATTTAAATTCGTTTATGAATACGGATGAATTTAAATGAATTTGAAATGATTGATATTGATTGAATTGAATAACTAGTGTACCAATTAAATATTAACTAGTGTATTAATTGATAATGTAATATAATTTAAGAGATTTTTGATATTTATAATTTATGTAATGAGTGGGGTCAACAATAATATCATAACTAGTATTAGTATATTAGTGAGTATACTAATTGGTGCATGTAATATCACTGAATTGAATTCATTACAAGTTTTGCGACCAATCAATGTATTTGGGTATTTGGCCAAGGGATTTTATAATGACTAATGTCATACGTATCAATTAGTACATTAACTAGTGTATCAATTAATGATGTGACATATTTTAAGATGTTTTTACTTTTTGTAAGTTGTATAATGAGTGAGGTCAATAATAATGTCATAATTAGTGTTAGTACACTAGTTAGTATATTAATTGATGCATGTAGTACCACTCTTTTATAATACTTTTTTGGGAAAATGTTTTGTGGCACTAAATTGGGGGGCACTAATGCCCCTAATTTCCATTTCAGGTAACTATTTTGTTTTTTTTTTTTTTTTTTTGCCTTATATGGAAATTAGGGGCATTAGTGTCCCCAATTTAGTGTCACAAATCAAAACCCTACTTTTTTGTGGTGTGGATTGGGATCAATTCTTAGGCCCCGTTTGTTTCCAGAGATAGAATGGAGGGGATTGATAGTGAGGGATTAATAGTGAGGGGATTGTTAGTGAGGGTCGTTTGTTTTCAGAGATAGAATGGAGGGAATTGATAGTGAGGGGATTGTTAGTGATGAGATTAATAGTGAGGGGATTGATAGTGAGGGAATTAATAGTGAGGAATTGTTAAATTATTTTTATATAAAATAATAAAACAAATATAAAAATATAAAAATTAAACATTAATATTTAAAAAAAAATCCCAATATATAAAAAATAAAAAAAATAAAAAAATTTCTAATCCCCTCACTATTTTTCTAATACCATCTCTACCTCCTCACTATGAATCCCCTCCCCAAGGGTATTAGTAATACCAAGGTATTAGTAGTACCTTCCCTATCTCTCAAAACAAACACGATATTAGTAATACCAAGGTATTAGTTAGTCCCAAGGTATTAGTAATCCCAAGGCTATCTCTCAAAACAAACATCCCATATACTAGTCCCAAGGTATTAGTAATCCCAATACCCTCCCTATAACCCAAAACAAACAGGGCCTTATAGTATAGAGGTTTGATATCATTGGGCGTTGGTGGGCTTAGTTTATTAGTTATTAGGTTTTATTGTTTTTTTAATTATTGTGAGCTATTTTTTATATTTATAATTACTCTCATACAATTGATAAAAAAGAATTTAAATAATTTGAGTTGTTACCTCTATCAATCCAATTGTTAGAAAACAATAAAAACTTACGTCAGGCTAGTATGAGCACAATATAACCAATGAGAAATGCCAAAAAAAAGTTTGGATTTACATTATTGAATTGGTCATAAATAATAAAAAATTGGCATGTAAAAATATTTTAGAAATTTTTTTGAAAAAAAAAAAATTAATTTGATAAAAATAGCTATTAAAAGATATTTTTTAAATTATTTTTGACCTCTCAAAAGATAAAATTATATAAAACTAATAATTATTTTTTTATTTTTTTCACCAAATTAATTTTTAATTTTTTATAAATTTTTTTTGAAACAAGTTCAAAATCAAAACAAACATTGCCGTTAAAACCAATTCAAATCCACTCCAAGTAGCATATCAAGCGGGCCCTTAGGAGGTGGACCTTACATGCCCATGTTATCCAGTTTAACAAGCCTAGCCTACATTGAAACACAATAATATACCAGCCCTATAACCGTGTGGACCTCCAGTCAACAACACAATAAAAAAGATCATAAATTTTTTTTAGGAAAATGCTTGATAGTTTGAATTTGTATAGCCTAAATGGCTCGACTGTATCAAAACGAGGTCATTTTATTTTGAGTTATTCGAGCTATGGAAATTCGACTACCAAGCATTGTTGTTGGTTTTTTTTTTAATACCTACCTTAAACCTAAATTGGTTTTGTATTCATCTAAAGAGTCTTGCTAATAAGTGTTTCACCGTACAAGAAAAGACAAAAAAAAGTATAAAACCCAAAGACGGATTTCACTAATTTGCACTCATTTTAAAATTTCTTTTTAACATTTTTACAATTATCAAAATATTTTTTGTATAAATCCTTATTAGTATTTGCACATAAAGAATAATAATAAAGAACTTTTGTGAATGGTTTGTAGTCGAATGATATGTTTTTTTTCTTCTGTTTTTGAACCGAGAAATGTTTAATTTTGTCATTTTAGAGTCATCAATTTGCAAAATTTTAATCCTAAATTTATATTTAGTTACTCAGATTTTTGTCCTTAGCCTTCAATTTTGCAATTTTTAGCTTCTGTGGACAATTTCATTGTTTGAAAACAGTGAATTTCACTGTCTCGATGAGAAGATAGGTTTTTTTTTTTTTTTTTGGAAAATGGCAGTGAGATTTCACTGTCAGGAGACAATGAGATTTCTCCGTTTTGGTAATAGAGATCATAGTGAATTTTCGCTATTTTTTTATTTATTTAGAATTTGATATTCATCATTAGTCTTA